>VMDO01007649.1:0-89645 GCA_007922755.1 Pedetes capensis | reverse complement strand
AGTCAGGAGAGAACAATCCCTGGAGAAGGACATCATGTTTGGAAGAGTGGCAGGTCAACGGAAAAGAGGAAAACCCTCCACCAGATGGATTAACACAGTGTCTGCAACAATGGGCTTAAACATAAATAAGATGGTTTGCCTGGCACAGAATCGGCAAGTGTTTCGATCTGCTGTACATAGGGTCGCTATGAGTTGGACTTGACTCGACGGCACCTAACAACAACAACAACAGTCTTTGAGGTCCCGGGTTCAATTCTCAGCACCATAAAAAAATGAGAAAAGGACATGGCAATCCACTCCCAAGGCAATCCCGAAACCCTATGAGGGTCGCTATGAGTCAGACACAACTGACGGCCACTAACAACAACAACAACAACAGCAGCAGCAGCAGCAGCAGCAGCAGCAGCATTAGTAGTTACTCTCTGTCTATGATAATAATAATGATTCAAGAATCATATCTATACAATCAGTCCATAACAATGGCTACCATTACAAATAAAAGCAAAACAAAACAGCAATACTCTTTACACCTTCCCCTGTGAACAGTGCTTAGTTATCTTCTCCTGTCTTCACAATCCCTCAAGGATGCTCTTGTTGTTCTTCAGACTTGTGAGGGAGAGTGACTAGGGGAAACAAGGACAGTACGGACCTGACATTAATTTCCTCAAACTCTACATGGAAGGCAGAGAGGGCTCGTCTCCCTGGACAGCCAATGAGCCACACCTCCTGGTACGCCTGCCCCATGCGGTCCCTAACTCCCCTGCATTTGGCCAGCACATTGCAGATTGAGGAATAGAGAAGTGACGCTGGATGACTTCTGAGGCTGGTATAAGAAGCCCTGCCACTTCTGCCTTGGTCTCTTAAGATACCTGCTCTGAGGGAAACCAGCTGCCATGTAAGAAGGCTGATTCCTCCGAGACCAGGATGCTGTGCAGAAGCCCACGCTAGCCATGTGGAAGGCCACAGGGAAAGAAAACAGCACCCGCCAGCCATAATTGCCACCTCAGCCAGGATCCAGATGTGGGAACAAAGGAGCCATCTTGGATATGTGAGGCCCCACGACCAGGATTCTCTGGCAAGATGGCAGAATGGAAGCAGCTCCCATAAGACTGCAGAGCCAATTCAGGTAACACCACCTCCTGTTCTACCCAGCAACAACTACCAAGTGAACAAACTTCTTGGTGGAGGCAACAGACCGGTCCTGGAGAACAGACAACAGGGAACCTACAAGGCAAGACTGACCAAACAGGATCTCCCTTGGACACAGGGCACCCAGTGTCCCAGGGAAGCAAAAGAGGCTTCACCCAGGACAGGAGGCAAGTTCTTACTGCCTTACAGAGCAGACACCCAGTGACTCGGGTTCAGCCCCTGATCAGCAATTCTGTGAACACAGCACAGAGCTGGGGACAGAGGCTCAGCCACCTGGGGGGTGTGAGCTAACTAGAAGACCTTTCACCAGCGTCTACTGCCTGAATTTCCAGTGTAAGGAGCCCCAAGGGGAGGGGACTTTCCAGCCAAACCTATCCCCCAAATATAAAAGCAGCCAGAGATGCTGTGGAATAGGCTTGACAAAAATCCCACGGCCCGGGCAAACCTTGGCGGGGGAACTGGGGGTGCAGAATTCCAGCTGAAGAGGACACTCCACACGCACACGGGGTGACTGCAACTTTTTTTCCAGGAGAAGGGAGAGAGTTCTTTCTTCTCTCTTTTTCTTTTCTTTTTTCCTTCCATCTTCCACATTTTCCCTCTCCTCAACTCTCTTCCTCATTTCATTTCTACTCTCCTGCAATCTTTTGAATCCCGATACCTCATCATTGCCTTTAATTGCCTAAGTTCCCCAGCATTGGCTTAACTCCATCTACCAAAGCAATAGACAACCTCTTCCCCAGTAAGTGATCAAGTTAATTGACATGGAAATCTCAGCTCAGAACTATTAGGAAAATCAAACACTCACGATGGGATGCCTCCGGACCATTATGAGCACCTTGAAACTGAAATTAAGCAACCAGGTATGAGTCATTGGACAGAAAAAGAATTTTTTAAAAACTCTTCTTAAAAAATGATAACTGACCTGAAAAAAAAAAACAAAATCACACACACACAATTCAGTAGACAAATGCAATTCAGGCACTGGACCACAAAGTATCCAATCTACAAGAAAAATTCAGCAGAGAAACTTGAAATTTTGAAAAACAAAATGGAAATTTTGGAAATGAAATACACAATAAATCAAATAAAAACTACAGTAGAAAGCAACGTTTGAAGATTGGATCAAACAGAAGACAGAGTATCAGGGGCAAAAGACAAGGTCAAAGAATTAACTTTCTCCTATATTTATAAGGTAAAAAAATGAAAAAACATGACCTGAATTTTCAAGAAATATGGGACAAGATGCAGAGATGCAACCTAAGAATTTACAGTATACAAGGAGGTGTAGAGGCTCAAACTGAAGGTCTAGATAATCTTCTAAATGAAATAATGCTAGAAAATTTCCCAAGTTTAAGTGAAGAAATAAACATCCAAACAACAGAGATGTTCAGAACTCTGAGCAGACACGACCAAAGCAGATTCTCTTCTCATCGGATTATAGTTACAATACTAAAACAGAAAAGTAAAGAAGCAATATTAAGGGTTCCAAAGGAAAATATCATCTTACATATAAAGGTAATTCTATCAGGATAATTTCAAATCTCTCAACAGTGACTTTAAAAGCTAGAAAACCATGGAATGAAATCTTTCAAGTCTTGAAAGCAAATAATTGCCAACTGAGAGTTATATATCCTACTAAGCTACATTATAAAATGGAAGGAAAATTAAAGACTTTCCAAGATAAAAACAAACAGTATATGAACACCAAACCAGCACTTCAGAGGATACTCAAACGAATTTTATCTATAGAAGAAGACAAACTCAAACACAAAACTACAGAAATGAAACAATATCATCCTGGGAACCTAAGCTAACAACCCCCCAATATGAACAAGGGAAAAATTAAAGATCAGTCAATACCCAAACCAACAACCACCACCAATAAATCTACACAAAACAGAAACTTCTACTCAATAATAACGTTAAACATTAATGGTCTGAACTCTCCTTCCAAGTGACGTATATTAGCTGACTGGATCAAGACAGAGGATTCGACAATTTATTATCTCCAAGAGACCTATCTTTGAAAGGACTCCCACAGAATGAAAATGAGAAGATGGAAAATGATTTATCAAGTATGAGAAAAAGCAAAAAAAAAAATATAGTAATAATAGTAATAAAAATAAAGCAGGGGTGACTATACTGACTTGATAAAGTGGACTTTAGTTCCAAATTAATTAGAAGTGACAAAGAAGGACATTACTTATTCATACAGGGACCAACCAACCAAAAAAATACAATGATATTAAACACAGACACATCAAACATTGGTGTCCCTAATTAAATAAAACAAACACTTGTGATTCAAAAGGAGTTCACAGGCCCAGATACAATAATCATGGGGGCTTTAACACCTCACCTTCACCAAGAAATACATCAACTGAACAAAAAAATCATCAAAGAAATGCTGGATTTAAACAATACTACAGACCAATTGCCTGCAGCCATACCACCGTGGCATCAAGCCCGTCAGATCTCAGAAGCTAAGCAGGGTCAGGCCTGGTTGGTACTTGGATGGGAGACTACCTGGGAACACCAGGTGCTGTAGAAGGACTTGGCAACCCATTCCCGAAAAACTATCAGTCAATGAAACCTCTATGAATAGCAGAGAAGCACTAACAATACCATTTCGCCTATTGTACATACAGTGGCTATGAGTCAGACATCGACTGGGCAGCACCTAGCAACAGCAACAACAACAACAGATCAACTGGACTTAACAGTTAAAGAATATTTCATCCAAGAGACACCGAATATACATACTACTCATCACAAGGCATTTTCTCCAAAATAGACCACATTGTGGTTCATAGAACCAGCCTCAACAAATACAAAAAACTTGAAATTATCTCTGGTATCCAGTCAAATAACAATACAATAAAATTAGAAAGCAACAGCAAAAGAAGCTACAAAAACTCTACAAACACATGGAAATTAACACACTTTTGAATGACCAAAATTAAATCAAGAGGATATCAATAGCTTAAACAGACCAATAACAAGCAATGAGGTTGAGGAAGCAATAAAGAATCTTCAGACTGACAAAAGTCCAGGTCCAAAGGGGGTTACAGCCAAATTCTACCAAACTTTCAAAGAAGAATTCATTCCTGTCCTCCTTAAACTGTTCCAAAAAACAGGGTGGGATAGAATACTTCCAAACTCATTATGGGAAGCCAGTATCATTCTGATACTGTAACCAAATAAGGATACAACAAAAAAGAAAACTAGAGACCAATTCCTTTGATGAACATAGGCACAAAAGTTCTTAACCAAATACAAACAATACAGCAATATATAAAAGAGATTATAAACCACAATCAATTTGGATTTATTCCAAAGAAGCAAAGCTGGTTTAACACACATAAGTCAATAAATTTCATACAACCCACCAACAAAGATAAAACCATATGATCATCTCAATAGACATAGAAAAGTTCAACAACCCATCATGATAAAAGCCTTGAAGAAATTGGGAACAGCCAGATCATTGCTCAACACCATAAAAGCTATACTCACAGCCAACCTCATGTTAAACAGGAAAAGACTACAAGCGTTCCCGTTAAAATCGGAAACAAGACAAAGCTGCCCACTCCCTCCACTCTTTTTTAATATTCATTAGAGTCCCAGCTAGAGCAAGAAGGCATCAGAAAGAAATAAAAGGGATACAATTCAGAAATGAAGAAGTTAAACTAACATTTGCAGACGACATGATACTATAAAAGAACCTAAAGTGTCTGTTAGAAAATTTGTAGATTCAGTTAAGTTCCTTCAGTAAAGGGGGATACAAAATTAACATTCAAAAATCAGTAGTATTATTACATACCAACAACAGACAGGAGGAGCAAGAAATCAAAATAATCCCTTTTATAATAGCCCTTTACAAAACCAAGTATCTTAGAATTAAGCTAACTAAAGAATCCGAAGACCTCCTTAACCAAAATTTTAAAACACTGAAGGAAGAAACTAAAGATACTAGAAGATGGAGAAATCTCCCATGCTCATGGACTGGAAATCAACAAAGTTAAAATGGCTATCACTACCAAAAGCTCTCTACTGACTGAATGAAATCCCCATCAAAATCCCAATGAAATATTTCACAGAACTAGATAACACTATCCAAAGATTTATTTGGAAATATAAAAGACCTCAGATAGCCAAAATAATCCTAGCCAGTAAAACCAGCTCTGGAGGCACTATGATTCTTGATTTTAAAACATACTACAGGGCCAAATGGGGGTTAAGGTTCAGCTCACTTGGTAGAGTGCCACACTGCACTCTCTGATACCCTCAGTTCTATTCCCAGCACCGCAAAAATGGGAGAAGGACCTGGCAATCCACTCCCAAAGCAATCCTGAAACAATCAGCCATTGGAAACCCTATGAGTCGCACCTGACTCATGGTACCTAACAATACCAGGGCCAAAGTAATGAAAATAGCCTGGTGCTGGCAAAAAATAAATAAATAAAATAAAATAAAGTAAAATAAAATACAGGCACAAAGACCTGTGCCCTGCCTAAATACCTGAGCTGCAGAAGTTTAAGCAATAAATAGCTGCACTTTCGTTCCACGGCGTTTCAAGATGGTATGTTATATGGCAATAGATAACTAGAATTAGGCAAATATTATCAGTAACTATTTCTCAAAAAGATGAGTCCAACTTTGTAGTTCTAAAGTTAATGCACTGTGATTCAGGGAGCCTTTGCTGTCTGCAGGAAAAAAGAATTTGCCAGTTCACATTTCTTTAGAAAGCTTTTCAAATAAATCTGACCAATCCAATGAATTCTCAAAAGCGCTTCAAAATACTGTGAGACCAAGATATTATCATGAATCACATGCCAGTTTGAAATCTTGGTCTCCCTGACTCAGCCCTGAGGTCACAGCACAAATGTCACTTGTTGCAGAGGTCTTCCCACCCCCAGGTCTCCTCAATACCCTCCTGTGTGCACCCTCGGCAGCCTCCAGCCCACCCCACCCCACAAGCGTGCGGTGCCTGTCAGCTGTGCGCTTCCTACCAGAGAGGGGACGAGGCCTTACTCACCATCTAAAACAGGACACGCCTACGGAGTCACTCAAATTCTGATTCAATGGAAAGAATGAAGGAGAAGCAGGGGAGGAAGAGAGGGAGGAAAGGAAAGAAGGGAATGAGGAGAGAAAGAATGAGAAGAGATGGCAGAAGAAAGAAAAGAGGGGGAGGAAAAAAGGAAAGAAAGGAAGAGAGGAGGGAGGGAAGAAAGAAAAGACTTAACAGCAACAAGAAAAACTACTACGCTAGCAGTACCTATAGTGAAGAAGAGAGAAGGGGCCGGGAAGAGATACAAAGAAACACGCAGTGCAGGCAGGATTGATGCAGGCAAAGCAGCTATATGACTTGAGACAACACTTAATCTAAGGCTCACTGCCCTAAAAAGGGGGCCACTGATTAATAAGGATGTATAAACAATGTAATTATTTTAGTTGAAGATTTAAAGACAAGGAAAAAAAGTAGGACTTATTTGGGGGAAATCTTTAGTTTACAACAGTCACAATAATAATGTTACCGTCACCACACTGTAATAAGGCAACTTGTTTTATAGATAAAGAGAATGAGACACAGCGGTTGCACATCCATAAGGTAAGAGAGCCAGATCGGAATCCAGGCACTCTGGCAACCACAGGTGAGCTCTTAATCATCACACTATGCTGCTAACTTCTCAGAGCAAGTCAGTTCTCAAGGGCTATGACACGACCATGACAGATACCATATTCCCAAAACATTACAATGGTCCACCTGCCCCATGTGAGTGCTTCATTTCTTGGTATTTATGAACGAAAACTGGGGCAAAAAAATAATTCACTGGATGGCAAACCTGTGAAGCCTCTTTCTAATCCACGCACAACTGAGACATTTAAAACCGAAAATCCTAGAAACCTGGAGCCCCATTTCCTCAAGTGGAAAATGGATACTAGTCTAAGATTCACACCTCAGTGAGTGATTATATTTAAAAGATAATGCTTTGAGGTGCTAAGCACAGTGTTTGGCACATGGTAAGCACTCAATAATTATGAGCCACAATTGTGAAGATGCTGTTTGTTAGCTTTCTCACTGTTGTGAGCAAATATCCAAGGGCAACAACGTAAGGGGGAAGAATTATTTATTTTGGCTCATGGTTTCAGAGGTATGAGTCCATGATGGCGGAGAGGGTGTGATGGAATAGAACACTTTACACCATGCCAGCCAGGAAGGAGGGAAAGGAGACTACAAGAAAGGGCCAGGGCAAGATATGGCCCCTAAGGTCACACCCACAGTGACCTACTTCCTCCAATGAGGCTCCACCTCCTACTTTCACCGCTTCCCAATAATGCCATCATACTAAGACTCCATCAAGGGATTAATCCATTCATTTTCCTCTCTGGAAAACGCCTTCCCAGAGGCATGCTTTACACCCACTTTCTTTAGGAAGGGCTCCTCCGGTGGAGGTGGAGAGCTGAGCAACCACCACAAAAAATCAGTGCCCCGGAGAAATCTACATGGAGAGGACAGTGATCAAAGAGAAAGAAAGAGCTGGTTAAGAACAGGGAGAGGGCAATGAGTTTGAGGTCAGCAGGGTGAAATTTCTCAGATGAGATAAATGAAATCCAGGTCCTTTGCAGTGTTAGGTGGATGCGTTCCAGGAAGCTCTGGGATTTGATTTAGAGCAAGCGGTTTGCTGCATTTACCAAGGAATTCTAAAACCCTAAGTTTTCAGTGACCTGATGTGCCAAGCCATACGTGGGGCACAAGAAGGCAGTAGTTCGGCACAATTCAATTTACCTACCTCAGAAAAAAAGTAGTTAGGACATGCTAGGAGGAAGTGGATCCTGCAGCCGTAGCACTGTAGCATGTGATCCCATCAGATCTCGGAAGCTAAGCAGGGTCAGGCCTGGTTAGTACTTGGATGGGAGACCGCCTGGGAACACCAGATAATGTAGGCTTGGGAGAAGGATCTGGCAACCCACTCCCAAAAATCAATCCACCCATGGAAAACCCGGTGAATAGCAGAGAAGCACTGACAAAGTGTTTTGCCTGTATGTAGGGTCGCTATGAGTCGGATACTGACTTGATGGCACCTAACAACAACAAGAGGAGGAGGAAGTAAGAGACCAAACAGAGCAATATTCTCAGCCTCTAGAACCAGGACACTACTGGGCTTTGGGATCTTACACAAATAGAAAAGCAGAAAACCCATTGTGTCCATGGTTACAAGGTGTGGGGTACCATCTAGTGGCTGCTCAGCATGAAAGAGAGCCCTACCCACTAATGGCAGCAGATGGCAGAGGATTCAAGCTGGCTAGAGACTCCAAGCAAAGAAAGCCCGGCTCTCTCTCCAAACCCCCAATACACCATGGCTGGATAGACAAAATCTAGAGACTTCAGCAGAGCAGATTAAAAGAATAATACAGGGCCATCCATCCACATATTGCAATCTTGGGTTAATATACTGGAAAACACCCGGCATCTTTCACATCTTCAAATGCCTCAAATTACTGACTTTTAACCATAACTCCGGACGAACCTTTCTGTCTCTGGATAATTATTTGTCTCCTTTATTAACAATATCGCTAATGGTAATGACTCAAAAATGAATAAAGTCAAAGGCAACATTAAAACCAAATACAAAATAAAAACAATTACTAGCCTACTGTAGAAAGGATCAGCCAACAGCTACACGTCACGTAAAGAGCATGGACCAAAACAGCCATGCCCTTTCCTGGGCATCTTTTTAACTTATGAGACTCACCCACTCACCTTTCAAATTGGATCGACTGGCCGGCCTCCCTACATTATTCCTCTGGTGTTTGGTTGACATGCGCTTCATCTGTCGAGGCGTGCTGGGGGGAGAGGTGCCGTAAAGATTTTCTGCACTTGGTTCATCAGAGAAGTCCTCTGGATCAGACTCAGGATTCCTGCAAGTTGAATCTCCCAAGGTGCACTCCTGCCTAGGAAAGACAGTAGGGAGAGAAAGCACTGAGTAATAACACGTTAACTGGACTCAAACTTCAATGGCTTCATTTTTTTTTTTTTTTTTTTTTTGTGGTACTGGGGGGCGAACCCAGGGCCTCACGCTTGCATGCTTTGCAAGTGTTGGACCACTGAGCTGCACCCCCAGCCCTTTTTTTTACTTTTTGAGACAGGGTCTTGCTAAGTTACGCAGACTGCCTCTGGTCTCCAACTTGCGATCCTCCTGCCTCCACCTCCTGAGTCGCTGGGATTACAGGCATGCACCACCGCACCCAGCTCAACGGCTTAATTTTTGAAAGAACTTTTTAAACTTCCCTGCATGTGTGTCTCCTCTGTGTTGTAATCCTCACCCTCTGCTTTTACCTGTGGAAACTCACAAGAACTTTTCCTTCATTCAAAGGGAGCAATGACTGATTCCTGCCACGCTCACCATGAACAGTAGAGGTATGGAAAGGGGAGGACTGTTTTTGATGTTGGCAGAACCCTTTCTAACTTAAACGGAGTTTCAAACTTAACATTTATAGATTAAGGGCAAAAACAGCGAAGAGCTAGAAGACACCAATGATACAGACTAAAAATGGACTTGTGGACTAGCTACTGACAAGCTTCACTGAGGAGTGGCCACATTCAGTCTTGTCCAGGA
This sequence comes from Pedetes capensis, assembly GCA_007922755.1. Classification (NCBI taxonomy): domain Eukaryota; kingdom Metazoa; phylum Chordata; class Mammalia; order Rodentia; family Pedetidae; genus Pedetes; species Pedetes capensis. The sequence continues at coordinate 79,875 of VMDO01007649.1, read as the reverse complement.
CTCTAGAGCCTCACTCCTGTCTCTTAAAAGGGCAAAGACAGAATAGAAGGCAGTACAGCAACACTTCATTATAACTCTCGCAGAAAGCACACAGCACCGACACAGAATGACGGGTCAATTCTTCCGTTCTCTGACAAGAAGCACATACCAGAAAAACCTTACTTATCTACCTAACACCACTGCACCACTTAAAAATGGTTAAGATAGGAAAGTTGATGTTATGTATATTTAACATGCTGGCAGCCACAGGCCCCTGGCATCAGATCTCGGAAGTCAAGCAGAATTTGGCCTGGTTAGTACTTGGATGGGAGTCTGCCTGGGAATACGAGGTGCAGTAGGCTTGAGAGAAGGACCTGGCAACCCACTCCCAAAAACAATCAGCCACTGAAAATCCTATGAATGGCAGAGGAGCACTGACAATAGTGCCAGGCATAGCACAGTGCCAGGTAGTGTTTCATCTATTACATAAAAATATGTACAAAACATAAAGTCTGTTTTACTAATATTCAGAGTACTATGTGAATGAATGAAGTCTGGTGATGTAAAATGAAAGTAGAAGAAGGTTTTTTGAAAAGGGACTAATAACATCAAATCTCAGTGCTGCAAGTGGGAGGACCCTGATCTGAGGCAATCATGACATAAAAGGATAAGCAGAGGTGACTTTTACAAAAAACAAACAGACGCCCCCATCTGATCTACACATCAGGGCAAGGAGTCCTGTACTTTAAGCAGATGAAAGAGCCTAACAAGCACATCCAATAAAGGATTAACTCTCACGAAGACCTTAATTTGGGGAAGCAGAAAGATTTATTTCTGTGGTGCTGTCCTCCATTTCTCCATGACGAAAAATACACTTGGCTGCAATCTCCAAGTAAAAGCAGAGGAAATCATCGTACTAATTCCACAGAAGCTGACAATCTCTTGTTTTCAAACTTAAACAAAAAGCCATCTGTCTTAGACATTATACTTTCATGTGACACAATAAGCAACTACTGACTTCAAAGTATTTCTAAATTACCTAATTGTTCTAACAGCAAACGCTAAAGAACCGCAATGATAATGAAGTTGAATACCGTAATAAACAAATTAAAATAAGACAAAATATACAAGGTTTCATCCTTCCTTAGTCATCATGCATCATAGAAAATGAGTTAGGAAAAATGTCATGTCATACTACCAGCCATTAATGAACATGAATTTCATGGCAAGCATTACACAAGGATGAAGTTATGCATTTTATGCTTTCTTAGGATTTACTTAATCTGGTCAAGATAGTATTCACCCTGGTGAGAAATGTTATTGGTTTACATTCCATCCACGTCACTTAGTAATTTAATTACATGTCAGAACAAAGTCTAATGTTATTTAAAGGAATTTTAAAAAGTCTAACGTCCAATAAATAAAAGTCATAATGTCCACTATCCTATCAGGAATTACCAAAGAAACAGGAAAATATGATTCAAACAAGGAGGAAAGCCAACAGAAACAGACCAGAAATGACTCATGTGGAACTTAAAGAGATGAAAAATATTCCTGAATGAAAAATACTCTGGCTGCAATAACAGCATTTTAGATATGGCAGAAGAGATCAGTGGACTTGAAGACATGGCAATAGAAACTATATGAAATGTATCAGAGGAAAAGATTGGGGTGGGGGATACTAGGTGCTTAGTACTGTATGGGACAGTGTCAAGACATCTAACACATGTTACCAGAGTTCAAAATGAGAGAAGAGAGGCACAGGAACAATCTTTGAAGAAATAAGGGCTGAAAAATTTTCAAATATGAAGAAAACCCTAAGTTCACAGATCCAACAAGCTCAGTGAAAGCCGAGCTTAAGAGCTATAAAGAAAGCTACCAGTTTTTTATTATGTATATCATATACAAATTGCTGAAAATCAGGGAAGAAAAGAAAAATTGTAAAAGCAGCCAGAGGAAAAACAACTTAGTTTAGTATCCTTAGCTTAGAAGTAATACGTAATAGGGGGAGAGATAGCAAGCAAAAGTTTATTTTTTCTTTAGAAAAACTTTTATACGCAGAATCTAGGAAAATAAATACTAGTGGTTATGTTCAAGAGAATTTGCATCATCTCAATTAACTAACCAAAAGCATCCAAAATCTTATCTTGTAATAGCTCATGTGAGATGAGCTAATTGTGGTCAGTTGACAGGTTCAGAATGTTTACGTGGATAGAAATCATGTGGGATAGGAAAGGAATACAAGGTCTGCATCAGATGCACTGGAACATTTGCCTTATTTGTGGCTAAAAACACAAGAACGTGACATGTCTTTCTGGCAGCAAACTTCTATAATCATATACATCAACCGTTTACTCCTTTCACATAAAACTCTGCTAGGTACTGTTCACTTTACACTAGAATCTGGCTGGAAAAAAAAAGTATATCATGAACTCAGTCCGAGGGGTTTTGTATAGTTTTTAAATGAAAAATGTGTGGAAAGAAAACAACAATACGAGTAACTTGGGGTTAAACAGCTCTGCTCTGCTACAAGAGGTATGTCATCATGGTGACAGAAATCGCTCATTTGTCCAATGAAGCCGGATTAGACAAATTCAAAAGGTCCGTCATTCTGCAAAAGCCCTTAAACATTTAAATTCATTAAAAGTTCTCCCACAATGACTTTAGAAATAAAAGGGTCTTTTATTCACATGTGACTATAGTAATCACCTGTGTGAATTTCTTCCCTTCACCTCCCTGTTAACTCTTCTGTAATGTATTAATTAAAGGGAGATTTCTGCTATTTGAGGAAACAGAGGAGGACATGGGCGGTTGCGGAATTTTAGGTTTTTTCTTTGCCTTTTTAAGAATTTGTATAGCTAGTTTGGCCTACAGTATAAATCAAAGGGGGCTAACCCAAGTGTGAAGGTGTATCGTCAGTTCATATTTCAAAAGCCAATTTAGTACTAAGTTAGCTGATCATTCCTGTTAAACTGCAGCTGACCATGCGTCCGCTAACCTCCAGTTGAAATGCCAAGCCTCAATGGAGCCAGCATTCACCATGCAGCTCTGGCATGGACTCCAGGCACAGAGTCTTTGCAAACCTAGCTATCATCGATTATTTTTCAGGATAGACAATCAAACTTTTTGATTTTTAGGTAAAATGCATCTTTTGTAAAAATTTAAGTAGATTTTAAAAAGCATAAGGATTCCTTTGTATCTCCTGAATCACACCTGAACCCCCTATGAGCAGGAGCAGACGAATCTGTCTTCCCTACACTATCTCTTCAGGGTTCCCCCTGTTCCTGCAGCAGATTACGTACGCAACAACCACCGAATGAATGAGTAAATCTGCAAGTTACATAATTTTATCTTTCAAACAGTAAATTAATCATAATCCAAGTTTCTATGAAAATACAATCACACTTCATCATTTTTAGAATATGCATTTTCAAAAGGCTGTAAGAATGAAAGACTACTGACTTCTGGCAACAGTGTTGCTGAAGTGATACTGGACCCTGGGTGCCAAAACGACTGACCAGCTGACCAACATGGCAGCAACAGTGTGTGCTGTGAGTAATAATGGTTTGGGAGTCAAATTAACACAGCCTGAAATCCATATGCCCCCACACTTATTAGTAAGAATACAAGTTTTCAAGTTTTAATCAAACTATACGTTTTCCTGCAAACGCTTTCATTTAATAGAAATCTTCTGCTCCAATGCCACTACAATTTGTAGTTGGCTAGCTAATTAAAATATCTACATTAAAAGCATTAAAAAGGAACTCCCGGCGCGGTGGCGCATGCCTGTGATCCCAGCGGCTCGGGAGGCGGAGGCAGGAGGATCTCAAGTTTGAGACCAGAGGCAGTCTGTGTAACTTAGCGAGACCCTGTCTCAAAAAGGAAAAAAATGGTCTGGAGGGAGCAGCTCAGTGGTACGGCACTTGGGAAGCATGCAAGTGCCAGGCCCTGGATTCAACCCCCAGTAATGGGGGGGGGGACATTAAAAAGGAAACATGCAAATAAAAAACTGAATATACCATGGTGGCTGTTCTTTGATTAACCTGGCCTCCTGTAGATTCACCTTGTATAATCACCCTCTCCTGAACCGAGGATGACTCTATGACTGCTTTAACACATGCTGTTGTTGTTGGGTGCCATGGAGTTGTGTCCAACTCATAGGGACCCTCCTAGGGTTTTCAATGATTGGTTGTTGAGAGATTGTTTTGGGAGTGGATTGCCACATCCTTCTCCCACTTTTGTGGTGCTGGGGATCGAACCTGGGTCCTGAGAGAATGCAGGCAGCACTCTATCAACTGGACTAAACCCCAGCCCGCTTTAACACATGGAATGTGGCAAAAGTAATACTAGACCAGTTCTGGCCTAAGCTTTAATGAGGCCCCTTTTGTACTCGGGGAGAGAGTAATCACAATGGAAGAATCCCAATCCAGCTAGGGCGGCTACAAGGATCAGAAGTTAGCTTGGTCCAACTATGGCTAAGCTCCTAGCTGACAGCCAGCACCAACCTGCTAGCTCTGTGAAGGAAGCTATTTTGGATCTTCCAGTTGTTTCTGTTGGACAGCCAACACCAAAAGAAACAGAAAAACCAGGACCATGATAAATAATCAGGTTTATTGTAAGCCATTAAGGTTTGGCATGGTTTGTTAAATTATTACAGATAACTGTCACACACACAAACCTTAAGCATTTTATTTGCACTGCAAACCCATGAAAGAGTTTTAACTGATCACTACTTTAATGGGGGGCTGGGATTTAGCTCAGTTGGTAGAGCGTTGCTCTGTAGTCTCTGAGGTCCCGAGTTTGATTCCCAGCACCACAGAAATGGGAGAAGGACGTGGCAACCCACTCCCGAGGCAATCCTGAAACAGCCGTTGAAAACCCTATGAGGGACGCTATGAGTCAGACACAACTCGACGGCACCTAACAACAACAACAACAACTTAAATGGAAGCCACAGCATTCATTGCCTTTTAGTGTGAGTCCACTGGTGGAAGTGATGCGCCAACTTCGTGGCATGTCAGATGCACAGTGCACCATCTACAACTTCCACTTTCTACTTCTTTAAAACAGAACCAGAATTTAAAGGCTTTGTGCAGCAATTTTTCCGGATTTTCATGATTTGTCTTCTTCAACCTTAACAGGTCTCTCCCTTACGTAATTTGATGGCAATTTTTCTGCATGTGACTCACCAACACGGACATTCTGCAAAGCATTTCCAATTAGTTTATGGAGAAGCTACAGTTCTCTTTTGTGCTCACGTGTCGCAGATTTGTGTAACGTCTAGTAAATTATGAGATACCAATTAAAAAGTAGAATAAGCCTAAACAGATTCAGGAACCAAGCAGGAACTCCTGACAAGTACACTGGTGGGAACAGACAATCACAAGCATTCCAGGGAGCAGCCCAAGGAGCCACAACCGCCCTCAGCGCTGTGCACAACCTGCTGTCGGGTTTATAGGAGAGGTGGCCTGCAGAGGAGCTGCCCTTGGAAAGGGAGGTAAGTGAACCAGATTGGCCTGATTTATTCCTTCTAGTATAAATCTTTTGTTTCATGCACAAACTTATATGAAGTATATCTGTTTGGTCCTGAGAAGCAGGACAAAAAAGAATGTGTAAAGGTAGAAAACAATGTATGTAAGAGAAAAACTGCTCCACATGGATAAACTTTACTCCCCATTATACATAAAAATAATTATAAGCTGTATAAAACATCAGACTTATCTGAAACTTTATTATAATAAAAAAAAATTTTCAGGTGAACGATTTCAGAAAATAAACTCTTATAAAACTACATAAACATAATATTATACAATGCTTCTAAAGATGTCATATTAGTTATCTTTCACTTCTAGCTAGCCAGAAGACTCTCCAAAAAGAACTAAAACAAAAACAAAAAAAGAAAAAGAAAAAAAAGCAGAGAAAGAGAAGAATTAATCATTTAAATACATGAGTTGTATTATACATGAAAAGACAAATGTAATTACTTATTATTTTTGTAATTTTGCAAATAATTTGAGTACTCAAAAACAGGGGACATAAAAATGGGACATTTTAGGTGTGCTTTCTTAGTTTTACCAGATCTAATACCTACCAAAAAATGTGTAGGTTTAAGAATGACTATCAGATCATATGAGTACAGACTGTTGTTGTTGTTGTTGTTAGGTGCCGTTGAGTTGTGTCCGACTCATAGAAACCCTTAAAGGGTTTTCAATGGCTGATTGTTTTGGGATTGCCTCAGGAGTGGGTTGCCACGTCCTTCTCCCATTTTTGTGGTGCTAGGAATCGAACTCAGGACCTCAGAGACTGCAGAGCAGCACTCCACCAACTGAGCTAAATCCCAGCCCCTGAGTACAGATTAGCAAGAAGAAAATCAAAACTGCCTGAAATCCTTTCTTAGACATACCTGCTTGTACAGGGGTACTGTGGCCGGAAGCCCAGGTGGGAGGCTGTCCCTGAAATAATAACATCACTGGGGATACTTTTACAATGAAATGCCAGCCAAAAATATTCAAAGGAAAGCAACACAAAATGAAAGTGATGATTAAATCAAAAGATTTTAGGATTAACTAAATAGAACTGTGAGTCTAAGGCAGAGCATTTTGGAAGATAAAAAACAGGACAGGGTAAGACAGCATAGGATAAGATGAGCAAAGCACTTTATCTCCACGGTCTTTCTCCCCAGAAAACCATAACCTCAGTCACACCACAAGAAAAACACAAGACAGACACAAACTGAGAGACATTCTACAAAATACCTGACCAGTACTTCTGCAAACTATCAAAGTCATCAAAAACAAAGTAAGCCTTGGAAGCAGAACAGCAAAAAGGAGGCTGAAAACACATGACTAACGCGGTATCTCATTTGAGATCTGGGAACAGGAGAAGAAAAATACGAATAAGCAAATGGAATCTGAATAAAGCACAAAGCTAAGGTGAGGATTTGTCCACATTGCTTTACTTGTTCTTGTTGTTAGGTGCCATTGAGTCAGTATCCAACTCATAGCAACCCTCACAGGGTTTTCAATGGCTGACTGTTTCGGGATTGCCTTGGGAGTGGATTGCCAGGCCCTTCTCCCATTTTTGCAGTGCTGGGAATTGAACTCAGGACCTCAGAGACTGCAGTGCAATGCTCTACCAGCTGAGCCAAATCCCAGCATTGCTTTACTAGCTGTTAACAAATATACAGGGAAATGTAACACTAATAACAGAGGAAGGTGGGCATAGGGTATACAGGATTACCTTTGCAACTGTCTCCAAATCTGAAACTATTCCATGTTTTAGGGATTTTTTGTTTTTGTTTTTTGTTTGTTTGTTTGTTTTGGTACTGGGGACTGAAACTAGGGCCTCACACACATTTTGCAAGCACTCTGCCACTGAGCTGTACCCACAGCAACTTTTAAATTTTTTTATCTTGAGACGGTGTCACTAAATTACGTACTCTGCCTCTGGCTTCAAACCTTCGATCCTGCCTCCATCTCCCAAGTCACTGGGATTACAGGCATGAGCCTCCATGCCGAGCTGAAACTATTCTAAAATTAAAAGTTCATATAAAAATTAATTATACTGCATTACATAGACCCATTCCATGATGATGCTAAATAATTTAGTGCTGCTGTACAGGGATAAATGACTAAAAGCCAAAGCTAAATTAAAAATGTAAAATTAAATATAAAATTAATCAATTCTTTGTAAATACAACGGATAGGCCACCTTCCACACAGCCCCTGGTGGAGGAAGTGATATCACAGACCCCATCTGAGCAGTCTACAACACACGCAGCTGCCTGGAGAGAGGGAGCTGGTGTCCTATGTGAGAGCCTGGGAGGAACAGTCACCGGCGCCCAGGACTGGGCCATTAGTGGGGAGAAGGCAAGAAGATGGCAGAAGACCCCAGTGCTGCTTACAGGAACATAGAGATCTGGAAGATCAGGAAGCTCACTAAGAGCCTGGAGGCAGCCTGTGGCAACTGCACCAGCATCGTATCATTCATCATCCCTCCCAAAGACCAGATTTCACAAGTGGCAAAAATGTTAGAAGATGAATTGGAACTGCACCTTACATTAAGTCGTGAGTAAACCACCTGTCAGTCCTGAGAGCCATGACATCTATACTACAGAGACGCCATCTTTCTCACAAAGTAACTCCAATGGTCTGGCTATTTACTATGGAGTAAGTGTAACAAGGGGGCTGGGATTTAGCTCAGTGGGTAGAGCGCTGCGCTGCAGTCTCTGAGGTCCCGAGTTCAATTCCCAGCACCACAAAAATGGGAGAAGGGCCTGGCAATCCACTCCCAAGGCAATCCTGAAGCACTCAGCCATTGAAAACCCTATGAGGGGTCGTTATGAGTCAGATACTGACTCAACAGCACCTAACAACAACAACAAGTGTAACAAGAGAAGGAAAAGAAAAGATAGTCACATTGACTCTGAAACCAATCAATGTGTCATTGTATTTGTGTGACGACAAATTCCATACAGAGGCTCTTACACTACTTTCAGATGAAAGCAAGCTTGGCTTCGTGGTAACAGACAACAGTGGTGATTTTTGGCACACTCCAAGGAAACACAAGAGAAGCCTTGCACAAATTCACTGTGGCTCTCCCAAAGAAACATGGCAGAAGAAGTCATTCAGCCTGGTGTTCTGTACGTTTAAGAATGGAAAAGCAATATAACTAAGTTTGAAAGTAGCAAAGACTGCTGTACAGCTGTTTATTTCTAGGCACAAGGTCAGTGTGGCTGGTCTCACATAATTAGCTGGATCCGCTGACTTTAAAACTGAACTAAGTCAATCTGCTATGTTCGATCAGAGGTTGTAATCAAAAACTTTTAAATTTTAATTGATATATTCTATGGTGGTGAAAATGGATTCAACCAAGTTACTGAGTTATCTACTAAAGTCCCATCCAATGTGAAAGTTTTTCAAGAGGAGAAATTAATAGGATGATACTTTGATGAAATTAGCCAGGACACAGACAAGTACTACTTTGGAACTGAAGATACATTAAAGGCTTTGAAAATGGGAGCTGTAGAGATACTAATAGTCTGTGAAAATCTGGATATAACGAGATATGTTCTTCATTGACACGGCTCAGAAGAGAAGAAAATTCTCTATATAACTCCAGAACAAGAGAAGGATAAATCTCACTGCACAAAGAGAGAAGACAGGAATGTGAGTTGACTGAGCATGCCCTTCTTAGAATGGTTTGCTAACCACTACAAAAAATTTGGAGCGACATTAGAAGTTGTCACAGATAAGCCACAAAAAGGATCCCAACTTGTGAATGGATCTGGTAGAATTGGAGGTATCTTCAAGTACCGAGTAAATTTCCAGGGAATGGAATACCAAGGAGGAGATGATTAATTTTTTGACCTTGATGACTACTAGGTAGTCCACATGCGTCCAGCAAAATGTGCCTCAACCTCTAGCATCCAACCTGAGACGCATCCCCATGGAATCCTAACAGATCCCTGCCTTACAATCATAACATTTACAGAACTTAATCCATGAGCATTGGATGCTGAAAAGCAAACTGAAACAAAACCAGACCCACCCCCACACTTTGGTTTGCCACGGTGTCAGCGCAGCAGCCTACAACTAAGTTCCTTACATGCCACTTCAGACAAATTTTAAAAAGCAAAAATCCTTTAACTGCTGTAAGCCTTCAAAAGTTAATAGAAGTGGGGTCATACTGGTTTGCTTCTTATTTTGATCAGAGGAAAACTGCTACATTTTGCAATGACCCGTTTACATGGCATTCTCAGCTGAGACTGCATAAGACGTCTATGTGGTGAAAGGATTGGGATTTAGCTCAGTTGGTAGAACACTGCGCTGCAGTCTCTGAGGTCCTGAGTTCGATTCCCAGCACCAAAAATGGGAGAAGGACATGGCAACCCACTCCCAAGGCAATCTCGAAAAAAAGTCAGCCATTGAAAACTGTATGAGGGTCACTATGAGTCGGACACCGATTCGAGGGCACCTAACAACAACATGTGGTGAAATGTTGGAACCATTTCTCTCTTGCTCTGTTTAATGGTGACAAGTTGAGCTACAAGGAACCAATTTCAACTTGACTCCCTCATACTCTCCTCTCCAAACTGTGGGCTTGAAGGATGCAGCACTGAGGCGAGTGCACTGCATCCTTCTACCTGTTTGGCGGGCACATTTGTGCTGTTTGGGAGCCCTCTGTATCACTTGCTTCAACAAGGGTCCCCTATGCCTAGCCTACTAGAGACCTGTTTGAGATGGATATGAGGGGCTTTCGTGCTGTTGCTGGGGTTGGGAGAAATACAACATGCAATTTAAGTAGAAACCAAAAAAAAATTAAAGAGTATTTCATTTTGCTTGGGTCTGTCCTTGATAAGAGGGAGGTGCCGTGTTTCCTTGTGCAGGATGGCATGAGATTATGTGAACGTTCTGATTTTTTAAAATGAAATGCAAGATTTTCCACAGGAACACCCGACAGGTATGACCATGCATGAAATTATAAACCCCTGGTGGGGTTGAAACATTCGTTTCAAATGTGGGACTCATAAACGCCTCTCAGATTAGAAATTATGGGAGGAGAGTGGGAAGCTAGGGAAGCCAGAGGGGGAAGGGATGGGACACAGCTTCTGGCACCATGAACTAAACCATGCTGGGTCCAAACGTCGGCCTGAAAACCTGAGGCTCGTGCTTCACAGCGGGGCTGTAAATCAGACTGGAACCCAGCTGCCATGCAAGGTCATGTGTGCTCCAGACGACGACAGTGAACAAGGTGAACAGGCTGTGCCCAGCGGCAGCAACAGAAAGGTAGACCGAATGGCCTTTCCAGGCCCAGAGGTTTTAAAAGTCGACTAGTATCATCCTCTGGGGCTGGGATTTGGCTCAGTGGGTAGAGCGCTGCGCTGCAGTCTCTGTGGTCCCGAGTTCAATTCCCAGCACCGCAAAAATGGGAGAAGGGCCTGGCAATCCACTCCCAAGGCAATCCCGAAACAATCAGCCATTGAAAACCCTATGAGGGTCGCTATGAGTCGGATACCGACTCGATGGCACCTAACAACAACAACAAGTATCATCCTCACCTGAGGAAGGGAGGGGAGTGCATTTGGTTTTCAAATGGAGAACTTCAGCACCTCAGTGCCTGACTGATGTTCTTCACTGACTTCACTCAGTCACTTGTAGCTTTACTGGTCTCGATCACCTTTTTGTTCCCAGGTTATAAACCCGCCTATAGTTCCAATGGGGCTGGGATTTAGCTCAGTTGGTAGAGCGCTGCTCTGCAGTCTCTGAGGTCCCGAGTTCGATTCCCAGCACAGCAAAATGGGAGAAGAACGTGGCAACTGACTCCCAAGACAATCCCAAAGCAATCAGCCATTGAAAACCCTATGAGGGTCGCTATGAGTCAGACTTGACTTGATGGCACCTAACAACAACAACAACAACAACAACATAGTTCCAATAATCCTGCTTCACTTGAATGAAGGGGCCAAACGTAAAGTTTCTGGTTCTCACACTATACCCGGAGGTCCAAATGACTGTCTTGTAACCTGACATCTCCACTCCAAGTGAGAAGAGTAGACTCTTTGGTGTTCACTGACACTGGTGACCTCACCGGAACAGGCTTCTGCTTTGGGATCTGCTGTTTGCCTGCAGAACACCCAAGAGCAAGCAAACACGCTCTCTGCACACCAGTACGTCAGGGTTTTGCCATTGTAAATGAGTTTAATGTGATATTAGACCAGAGAAACTGGATGTAAACTTACATTTTTGAACGTGCTTGATGCTTCACGTGATATTTTAGGGTATGAAGCTTTTTTTGTAGTTTTCATTTTTACTATCTAAGTCTGGAAATGAGGCCAGATTTTTATATTTCTTTAAACAATGTGTTCTCTTTGGTGCTGCATACTGCATTATATATTGATGTGCATATCAATATATACTGATATGTAGCTCAGTGGGTAGAGCGCTGCACTGCCGTCTCTGAGGCCCCGAGTGCAATTCCCAGCACAGCAAAAATGGGAGAAGGGCCTGGCAATCCACTCCCAAGGCAATCCCGAAACAGTCAGCCATTGAAAACCCTATGAGGGTCACTATGAGTCGGATACCGACTCGATGGCACCTAACAACAACAACAATGTATTACACTTATACATAATACATATCACCACATTTCCATATCTCCCACACGTCTGTCAGTCTGCTATACTGGGGGGCTTGTGTGGTACTGTGATGCTGAATGATATGCCACTGCTATTACAGATACCAGAAGGATTTCCCATAGCGGACAGGTTTCACCCGAGCTTCCAGACTGAGACAGACTATGGAGATGGACATGGCTAACATACTGCTTGAAACAACTAGCCTTTGAAAACTCTATGAATAGCAGAAAAACACTATCAGATATAGGGCCAGAAAATGAGCCCCCCAGGTTGGAAGGAACTCAAAAGATGACTAGGGAGGAGGTGCCTTCTCAATGTAGAGTCTACCTTAATGACGGGAATGGAATAAAGCCCCAGGGACCTCCATTTGCTAATGTGGCACTACTCAATATGAGAAGGAACAACTGTAAAAATCCATTAGTAACTGGAATGTGGAATGTACATAGCATGAACCTAGGAAAATTAGAAATCATCAAAAGGGAAATGGAGCACATAAACATCAACGTTCTAGGCACAAGGGAGCTAAAATGGACTGGCATGGACCATTCCGAATCAGATAAATCATGTGGTCTACTATGCCAGGAACAACAGATTAAACAGAAATGGAGTTGCAATCATCATCATCAAAAAAGACATCTCAAGATCTATGCTGAAGTACAATGCTGTCAGTGTCAAAATAATATCCATATGCCTACAGGAAGGCCAGTTAACATGACTATTATTCAAATATACACACCTACCACAAAGCCCACAAATGAAGATAGAGAAGATTTTTACCAGCTTCTGAAATAGATCTGTTCTAGATCTGAAATAGATCAAACAAGCAATCAGGTTACACTGATAATGACTGGTGACTGGAATGCCAAAGTTGGAAACAAAGAAGGATCGGTAGTTGGAAAATACCGCCTTGCTGACAGAAATGATGCTGGAGATTGCATGACAGAATTTTGACATCCAATGACCTTTCGAGCTGGGCTTTAGCTCAGTGGGTGGAGTGCAGCTCGACACTCTCTGAGGCCTTGGGTTAGATCCCCAGCACTCCAAAAATAGGAGAAGGACCTGGCAACCCACTCTGAAAACAATCCAGAAACAATCTACCATGGGAAACCCTATGAATAGCAGAGAAGCACTGACAGTAGTGCTGGGCATGGCACAGAGTCAGGCAGTGTTTCCTTCTGTTGTACACAGCCACTAGGAGTTGGATCTGACTTCACAACACCTCATTACAACAAACCAACTTCTCATTGCAAATACATTTTTTCATTAACATAAACAGCGACTATGCACACGGAGCTCTCCAGATGGAACGTACGGGAACAAAACTGACTGCATTTGTGGAAAGACACGATGGAAAAGCTCAACATCAAAATCCAGAACAAAACCAGGTGCCAATTATGGATCCGACCATCAGCTGTTCCTATCGAGGTTCAACCTGAAAGTGAAGAAAATCTGAACAAGTGTATGAGAACCAGGGGAGGATGTTGCGTATATCCCACCTGAATTAAGAGAACACTTCAGCAGCAGGCTTGATGCATTAGACACTAACAACAGAACACCAGATGAGTTGTGGCATAACATCAGAGATATCATTCATTAGAAAACCAAAAGGTTATTTAAAAGGCAGGAAAAAAGAAAAGACTAAATTAAATGTCAAGGGACTCTGAAACTTGCCCTTGAACGTTGGGTAACTAAAGTAAAAAGAAGATATTACAAAGTTAAAGAACTAAACAGAAGACTTCAAAGGGCAGCTCTAGAAGACAAAATCAAATATTTTAATGACATGTGCATACAGCTGGAGATAGAAAATCAAAAGGGAAGAACATGCTCTGTTTTTCTCAAGCTTAAAGAACTGAAGAACAAAATGCAAGCCTCGAGTGGCAATAGTGAAGGATTCTACAGGGAAAATATTAAACGACGCTGGAAACACCAAAACAAGATAGAAGGAATACAGAATCATTATACCAAAAAGAACTGGTGGATGGCCAACCATTTCAAGAGGTTGCATATGATCAGGAACCAATGGTACTGAAGGAAGAAGTGGAAGCTGCCTTGAAGGAATTGGTGAAACATAAGGCTTCAGGAATTGATGAAATACAAATAGAGATGTTTCAACAAACAGATGCAGCACTGGAGGTGCTAACCTATTTATCCCAAGAGATTTGGAAAACAGCTACTTGGTCAACTAACTGGAAGAGATCTATATTTGTGCCTGTTCCCAAGAAAGGAGATCCAACCAAATGTGGAAATTATCTAACGGTATCATTAATATCACATGCAAGTAAAATTTTGCTAAAGATCATTCCAAAGTGACTGCAGCAGTATACAGACAGGGAATTTCTGGAAAATCCAGGTGATTCAGATGAGTGTGTGGAACCAAGGACATCACCGCTGCTATCAGATGAATATTAGCTGAAAGCAGAGAATACCGAAAAGATATCTGTGTATGTTTTGACTATGAAAGGCATTTGACTGTGTAGGTCATATTATAGATAACATTGCAAAGAATAGGAATACCAGAGCACTTAATTGTACTCATGAGGAATCTGTACATGGACCAGGAGGCATTTGAACAGAAGTCAGGAAAGGTGTGCATCAGGGGTGTATCCTTTCACCATACCTCTTCAATCTCTATGCTGAGCAAATAATCAGAGACGAGAGACTTTATGAAGAACATAATATCACGATTATGGGAAGACTCATTAACAACCTGTGTTATGCAGATAACACAACTCTGCTTGTTGAAAGTGAAGAGAATCTAAAACATTTATTGCTGAAGATCAAAGAACACAGTCTTAGTATGGATTGCACCTTAACATCAACAAAATAAAAATCCTTATAACTGGGTTAGTACACAACTTCATGATAAACGGAGAAAAGGGTGAGGTTGTCCAAGATTTTGCTTTACTTGGTTCTATAATCAATACTCACAGAAGTAAGAGTCAAGAAATCAAAGGACGCATTGCACTGGGAAAAGCTGTTACAAAAGACCTCTTTAAAGTGTTGAAAATTAAAGATGTCACATTGGAGACGAAGTTGAGCCTGACTCATGTCATGGTATTTTCAGTCACATTATATGGTTGTGAAAGCTGGATACTGAAGAAGCGAAACAGGAGAAGAATTGATGCTTTTGAATTATGGTACTAGGGATAAAGATTGAAAGCACTGTGGCCCACCAAAAACAAAACAAAAAAACCCCAACAGATCCATCCTAGAAGAAGTGCAATCAGAGTGCTCCTTGGAAGCAAGAATGGCTAGACTGTGTCTTATGTAATTTGGACATGTAGTCAGGTGGGACCAATCCCTGGAGAAGGATCATGTTTGAGAGAGTAGCAGGTCAATGAAAAAAAGGAAACCTTTCAACTAGATGGATTGACACAGTGTCTGCAACAATGGGCTTAAACACAAATAAGATCGTGTGCCTGGCACAGAATCAGGAAGTATTTCATTGTGGTATACACAGGGTAGCTATGAGTCTGACCTGACTCAACAGTACCTAACATCAACAACATTTTCCTTAATAGAAAATAATTTTAAATAATGAATAATAGGATAAGTGTAAAGGACACAGCAAAATTATAAAGATGGCACACACATGATGAAAGCTGAGAAATGATGCACTGACCAAACATCATTCCATGTGGATGAAAAGCTGGAAGAGACAGACACATTAAGATTCAAAATTGGATCAATAGTCAAAACCAATGGGATAGGAATAAAAATGAATGCATATTTGTTTATGTTTTTAATCAGCTCTATAATTTGCTACACAGTAATTAACAATTTCTATTGTAACTGTATAATTGCTACCATTAGGTAGTGAGTACTGACTAGCCACCAGGCACCATGCTAAGTACTACACATAAATGACTTTAATCTTTACCAGAACCTTATGGGGCCATTTTAGGGAAGGGATTCTTTGCCCAGAAGGCCAGTTCTTGTTGCCTACTTGAGGTGCTGATTATCAAAGCCTTATTATTACATACAAGGTACTCAAGTACTTTACTAATGTTACCACAGCGCCTTCCCAGAGATCCCTGCGGGTTCAAACACAGCTGGAAGGGCACAGGTACTCAGGTACTTTCCTAATGTTACCACAGTGCCATCCCAAAGATCCCTGCAGGTTTGAGCACAATAATGAGGGCACAGGACAGGAGGGCTGGGGAAGGGCTGCTGAGGTCATTCAGCCACCCAGCTTGTGAGCGTCTCAGCCCGAATTGGAGTCCGGATCCGAGGCCAAGGCCACGGGCCCACGCTCACGGCCATCGTTCTGTTCTGTCGGGGTTTTAGCACTAGCCCGGCTAAAGTTAGGGCCAAACCCCCAACATAAACACGTGGTCGATGTCGGGAAAGAAGGACCTCGGGAGACCTTCAGATGGTTGGAGAAAGACGGGGAAGGTTTATTGGGGTGCTCCCCTTATGGAGAGCAAGGAGCAGGCAGCCCCTATAGAGCAAGGCTCTATCCCTTTAAGTGCTGGCTCTAGGCCTGCAGCATGGAATGCTGCAGGCTAAGTGCTGGTACAGCTCAGCCTCAAAGGCACAGCCACAGCCGCTGGTGTTCAGTTGAGGTCCGATGGTCTTGACTCTCGCGGCTCGCCTTCTTTACCCTCCTCCTTCCCAAGGATGGGAGGAGTTGGGAGGCTCTTCGTGGCTTGCTAGATGCCTTCGGCTCTTCAGGGCCCCTGGGCTTGATCTCGCCGGCTTGCTAGATGGTCTTGCTGGAGTAGGGAGCGCTGGTCCAGGTGATGAGGTTCAGGAGATGGTCAGAGAGGTCAGGATCAAAGGAGTGAGATGGGGTCCAGGAGCCCTGCTTTTATAGGGTCCTGGAGGGGTCACATGGTGGGGTTCAGCCAATCAGGGCACACAGCTGGCAGGTACAGGGAGCGAACGGACACAACTGCCAAGTGGAGACAGTTATTACCTGCAAGGTGGTGAGGGGAGCCAATCAAAATGAAGGTGGTTAAGGCTGGTCAAGCTGGCCGGGGGCCATCTTTGCTCACTCCATGGGAGGGGCTGTTTTGAGTGAGTGAGATGAGTCCTGGGGTCAACTAGGGGTCAGCCCCTCAGGCTGTCATGAGGGACCCTAGCTGGGAAATATTATTTTAAAAATTCCCAACACTGTTCTCCCTGTGGCAGACACAGGATGTCTCCCCTAGGGCATGAGGGCTCCACTGTCTGCAGACACACCCTGGGTGACAGGAAAGGAAGAGGGACCCGAAGGTCAGGGAGCTGGTTCTCCGGTCAGCACTAGAGTTCCCATCTTTGCTAAGTCCAAATTTCCTCACCTATCCACAAAGGTATCATTCTGAGCAAGACACTGAATCTAAATTCAGGCCTAGGGAGACCCAGCTTGCCTATGGTATAAACAGGGACAGGCAGAGTGGGGATTTTGCCGGGCCTACTTATTTTTGCACCTGCAGCTGTAGCCCTGTGGCATCTGATCCCATCAGATCTCGAAAGCTAAGCAGGGTTGGGCCTGGTTAGTACCTAGATGGGAGACCGCCTGGGAACACCAGGTGCTGTAGGCTTAGGAGACAGACCCAGCAACCCACTCCCAAAAATCAATCCACCACTGAAAACCCTATGAACAGAGGAGAAGCACTGACAATAGTGTTTTGCCTGTTGTATGTAGGGTCACTATGAATCAGATACCGACTCGACGGCACCTAACAACAAGTTATTTCTGCATGTCTAATAAAAGGTCTAACTCTAACCAGCTCTCCTTCAGATAGCTACTTAACTTCCCTACCAAGAATTACACCCTGCCTTACAAGAATGCCAATTTATGGCACCTTTAATAGAACAATCATGACATGGTGCTGGCGTCTCAGCTGGTTTCTGTAAACCTATGTGTATTTACGCCTAAAAGCATAAAATTACCTCCTAGAGAGACAGAAAACAGGCCTTTTAAATTCTGAATTAACAACTTTGTTTCCACTGACAATAGGGCTTCCTATAAGAGGAGTTTTAAACATTGTCAGTGTGTTATTTTTTGTTCACTTTTTGTGTTCTCTTTCTTGGGCTTTAATGATCTGACTTATTTCTGGTTGAAAGTGCACGCTGAAAGTGCACGCTGACTGCTTCACATCTCAATGTCTGCGTGTGTGTCAGGCTCTGGATTAGCTCCTTGAGGGCAGGAACTGTGTGACACTCTCACCTCACTCAACACTGACCCTACTCAACAAGAGAGCTACAAGTTGAAGGAAAGGCACTGCTGAGCAAGAGTCACCATGCCTGCCCTCAGGGAGCTTCCAGTTTACACCAAAGGAGACACTCAGTACATAATTATACCCACAGGAGGACGTAACACACAGCTGGGAATCGTGCTATGGAGGCAGATCACAGGCAACAGAATGCCAGGACAGAGATGCTGTCAGACAGGACTTACCCCGGAGAACTGGGATAACAAAGACGGCTTCTCCAAGGAAGACATTTCAATAAAGATTCATCAGTTCTGAAGGCACTGGCCAGAAGTGGTGAGGAGTTGAGACAGAGAAACAGTGTTTACAAAGGACCTGAGGCAGAATAGAGCACAGCTTGTGTGAGAAGGTGAAGGAGGTCACCATGCCCTAGAGCAGTGTGGGGCTGCAGTAGCCGCAGACATTCTGCACCTCTCACCCTAACAGAAACAAGTGACCACTAGAGGGCATTAACTAGGAGACAGACGCAAGTGAACCTACTGTCCTCTTCAAAGGACTCACCCTGTAATCCCGCGCCACTAGACAGGCGTACAGACCAGCACTTTTCTAACACTACTTTGATTTTTCTTCCCACAGGAAGCTTCTCAGCTACAGCCACGTGTTGCTTAAATGATGGGGGTGTTCTGAGAGAGCCAGCATAGAACTCGAGTCAATCGCTCAGTGTGGCTTCCTGATGCAATCAGGAGACTCAGCACACAGGAGATGGACGCAGCTGCTGCCAGCACACTCGTTCTTAATAAGCAAAAGGCGAATGTTCTAAGATAGCCACCAACAGTACAGTAAATACATAGACCAGGAGCACAGTCCCTCGCTATTATCAAGTGTTATGCACTGTGATAACTGCATATGCCACGCTTTCACACAGTACAACAGGCGTATTTCCACCATCGCCACGAACACGTGAGTAATGTACCAGTCATGTCGTCACTAAGCAAGCAGGATGTTTCAGCTGCGTTATCATCTCCTCACGGGGCCACGGCTGTACACCCAGCTGTACATGTCACTGACCAAAACACTGTGAAGCAATGCATGACTGTGTGTAAAGCCAGCCTGAGCAGCCACTGCTGTGACACGCACGCGACTCAGCAGCACCCGGCAGCAGCGAACAGCTATTCTGTCTACACGATTTCAACAGCCAGACTAAGCACCTACTGGCAGCCAACACAAGAAAAAGAACTGTTTACCCAGGAGGAGCAATGCCTGTAAGAATTATGAAATCCTTAAAAATGGCAAGTCAGCATAGGAGAGGTAAAGTATCACCCAACATGACAGCCACAAAGATAAACGCAAAGTTTATCTCACGAAAACCCTAACATTCTTACTAAGTAAAAACTATGTTAAGCCAGGAATGGTGGCCCACGCCTGTAATCCCAGCAACTCAGGAGACAGAGGCATGAGGATCGCAGGTTCCAGGCCAGAGGCAGCCTGCATACCTTATCGAGACCCTGTCTCTAGATAAAAAAACAAAAAAATGGCCTGAGGGTGCAGCCCAGTGAAGAGCACTTGCAAAGTATGTATGAAGCCCTGGGTTCAACCCCCAAGTACTAAGACAAACGAACAAACAAACCTATGTAAGTAAGCTAGGGAAAAAAATAAATGGAGCTAAAAGATTTTAGAGGAAAAAACAAGCTCTAATTTTTTAATTTTATAATGTTCCTCACTAAGGAGAACATAACTGCTAACTGGGATTGAACACCTAAGGCCAAGGTGAATTTTTCCTGGAAATGCAGGGCCTAGAGGTCCTGTGCATTCCAAACATAAAGGTCAGATATTTTCACCAAAGAAATGTCTGGTAGTACATAAATTGCTGTTGTTCTTGTTAGGTGTCGTTGGTATCTGACTAATAGCAACCCTCATAGGGTTTTCAATGGCTGACTGTTTCAGGATTATCTTGAGAGTGGATTACCATGCCCTTCTCCCATTTCTGCGGTGCTGGAAATTGGACTTGGGACCTCAGAGACTGCAGTGCAGCACTCTACCCACTAAGCTAAATCCCAGCCCAATGTGTAAATAACAGGTACAAAATATAGTTATTCAAAACAATAGCTAATGTACCAAAGATATATTACTTTGTATCTCCCTCACGGAAGCTAGAACGCCTTGACACTGAGCCTTGACACTGAATGTACATTCTTAGTAGCACAGGGGGGCGTTCTTCTCACTGGAGTCCATAGTTCTCATCAGATTCTCAAACGCAGTCTGTGACCCAAAAAAGGTTCAGAAGCACTGGGCCAGATAACATGTACTCTGCACTTAGCAAGCTTTCCTTCTCATATCTCGTCCTGATATTTATGAGACGCTCCAAGGATAAAGATGTCAGATGAATAAATGATTCAAAATCCATGCTCAACCTACAAGGTCGCCGCCACACAAGCCAACAGCACAGATGCTCCCTCCACCCATAAACACAGACTTTACACAAAACTAACTTCCAAAATCCACGTACGTGTCAAGTTCACCGAACAAAATAATTTCAATGTTTTACGACACTTAATTTTATGTTTGGAATGACTTCCACATATCCTATATAAGTGCTAACTTAATTAACAGCAAATTTAAGAACAATTAGAAAAATCTTTAAAAGGTTCATCATCAAAGCTATGACTAAATATAACAAAGGCCAGGCCCTTTGAAAGAGAAAGATTTTATGCAAGCATGAAAGAAATTGATTTGGTAAATGATCAAAAGGGCTACTGTTTCTATAACACAATTCTATAGATGCGAAAGCAAAAGAAACAACACTGTAAGAATAACACTTTTAAGACTGACGACAAGGGTGTAAGCTGGAAGAGGAAGAGATTTAAGCAGTGATTTTACAGTGATGGGTTCCTCTGGATCCATCCTAGAGCTTGGGATTCATTAAGCTTTGCGAGTCTACAGTTTATGCTATTTGTCAGATGTGAAACATTCACAGTCCTTACCTTTAAATTTTTTTTCAGTTCTCCTCATTCTTTGCTATGGCCAGAGCTCGACTGCACGTGCCAACTGCCTCATTCTGCCCCACAGGTCTGTGCCTTTTCTCTAGTCTTTGTTCCCTCGGTACTACATTTTCCAGGTTCTATTGCTATGCCTATCAATTCACTAATTTTTTTTCTTGCAGTGCCCCCGGTGTTGATAATCTGATCCAGTGTGTCATTTCAAATACTGTATTTTTCATTTTAAAAAGTTCTCTTAGGGTCTTTTCGGTATCTTTTATTTTTGTCCAATATTCACATTTTCCTTTAAATACTTAATTATAATTATTTTAACAGTTTTCCATCATTTGTTACATTTCTAAGATTATCTCTACCGACTAATTTTTTCCTGATTACAGGTCATATCTTCCTGCTTATTGGCATGACAGGTAATTTTTTTTTCTGTTTTCTTTTCTTTTTTTTTTTTTTTTTTGAGACCATGTACCCGCAGTTGGTCTGGAACTCACTATGTAGCCCAAATTGACAATCTCCTGCCTCAGTTTCCTAGGTGCTCAGATTATAGGAGTATGTCAGCATGTCAGGCTATGATTTTTAATTGGATGTCTGAAATTGTTGTTGTTGTTGTTGTTGTTGTTAGGTGCCGTCGAGTCGGTATCCGACTCATAGCGACCCTCTGTACAACAGGGGAAACACTATTGTCAGTGCTTCTCTGCTGTTCACAGGGTTTTCAATAGCAGATTGATTTTTGGGAGGGGGTTGCCAGGTCCTTCTCCCAAGCCTACAGCTTCTGGTGTTCCCAGGTGGTCTCCCATCCAGGTACTAAACAGGCCCGACCCTGCTTAGCTTCCGAGATCTGACGGGATCGGATGCCACAGGGCTATGGCTGCAGGCTGTCTGAAATTAGGAATTTTATATTATTATTTGAATTTTGGTGCCTTCCTTTAAAGAGATTTCGATTTGGGGGTAGGGATACAGACTGTTAAATTACTTACAATTCCTTTTATCCTTTCAAGGTTAATTCCAGAGAAGCCTTTCTCTAGGAATACTTTGGTCCCACTGCTAAGCTAAGACCTTTCCAAGTATTTACTGAATGTTCCAACTAAACAACAAACAAGACTTTCCACATTGACCAATTCCCAAAAAAGGGGATCCAACCAAATGTGGAAATTATTGAACAGCATCATTAATATCACACACAATTAAATTTTGTTAAAGATCATTCCGAAGTGACTCTAGCAGTACATAACAGGGAAATGCTGGAAAATCAAGCCAGATTCAAAAGAGGGCTTGGGACCAGGGAAATCATCACTCATGTCAGATGGATATTAGCTGAAAGCAGAGAATACCAGAAAGATGTCTATGTTTTATCAACTATGCAAGGCATTTGACTGTGTGGACCACAATAAATTATAGATAACATTGTGAATATTGCATATACCATAGACTGCCAAAAGAACCAATAGATCTGTCCTAGAAGTGGTTCAATCAGACTGCTCTTTGGAAGCTAGGATGGCTAGACTGTGTCTTATGTATTTTTGACATGTTATCAGGATGGACCAATCCCTGGAGGAGGACATTATATTTGGGACAGTGGCAGTTCAATGAAAGAAGAGAAGACCCTCAACTAGATGGATTGACTGGATTGACACGGTGACTACAACACTGGGCTTGAATATAAAAATGATTGTGTGCCTTGCACAGAATCAAGGAGTGTTTCCTTCTATTATACACAGGGTTGCTATGAGTCAGACTCAACTCAGCGGCACCTAACAACAACTACAAGCCGATACACTCCCATGGATATATATTATCAATAGCAACTGTTTAACAGAGAAATAACAGGAGAGGAATATGGTGCAAAATGTTGAAAAAATGTTAAGACGCAACTGGAAATTTTTGTTCACAATCATCAATTTACTACCCAAGTTGCAGAAAAGCTGGATACTTTAAATCACCCAGTGCAATAACCACTAAAAGATGCTATGTGCTAAAGCGGCATTCTATGCACAGCAAGGGGTTAACAGATAAAAGCAACCAAAACAACCTTGGAAAAGAACGAAGTTGCAGGACTCACTTTCCTTATTTCAAACTTTACTACGAAGTAACACTAATGAAGACAGGGTGGTAGGATGGACAGATATGTAGATCAATGGAACAGAATTGAGAGTCCAGCTATAAACCCATATTCCCAGGTCCAACTGATTCCCAACTGAGGTGCCAAGATCATTAAAGGGAAAGAGGGGTCTTTTCAACAAATACTGCTGGGACAACCAGCCACATAAAAAGAAATGACCTTACAATCACACCAAATACAAAATCAACCCAAAATGGACCAAAGTCCTACATGTAACAACTAAAAATTTTATCAGTCAAAAGGTTCCATAAAGTTGATGAAAGTGTAACAAAACATAATGTAATCGTTGTATAAAGGGAAAAGCAAATGCTGTATTATGTAGTATTACTCTGTACCCCACCAACACTTACCAATAAAGGGGGTGGGGGGGAAGAACTAAAAATTTTAGGAGAGAACAGGAATACCTGCATAGATCTTCGATGTAACACTAGAGTCTTAATTATGACAAAATCTCCTGACAAAAGTATGAGCAACAGAAAAAAAAAAAAAAGATAAAGTGGACATCATTAAAATTAAAAAATTTTATGCATCATCAAAATTAAAAACTGTTATTGCATTTTTAAAGGATACAATCAAGGAAGTGAAAAAGACAATCCACATGATGGTAGAGAATATGTGAAAATCATTTGTTTGATAAAAGATCTGTATAAGGAATATATGAGGCCAGGCCAGTGGCATAGCCTGTCATCTCGGTGACTCAGGAAGTGGAGGCAGAAGGAATGCAAGTTTGAGGCCTGAGGCAGCCTGCAGAGGCAGTGAGATCCTGACTCAAAATTTTTTTAGTTTATTTGTCTGTTTTTGTGGTACTGGGGGTTGAACCCAGGGCCTCGTGCCTGCATGCTCTGCAAGTGCTGGACCATTGAGCTGCACCCCTAGACCATTTTTTTAGTTTTTGAGACAGGGTCTCACTAAGTTACGCAGACTGCCTCTGGTCTCCAACTTGCGATCCTCCCGCCTCTGCGTCCTGAGCCACTGGGTGACTCAAAGTTTTAAAAACAATATAAAAAATGGGTTGAAGGTGCAGCCTAGCAATAGAGTGCTTGAGAAAGCATGTGTGGGGCCCCAATCACCACCAAAAAAAAAAAAAAAAAAAAAGGAAAGAAAAGAAAAAAAGACTATATGAGGAACTTTTACAACTCAGTAATAAAAAGACAAAAAATAAAGAAAGGATCTTTCAATAAAGATATACAAGTGAGCAACAAGCAGCTGAAAAGGTGATAAGCACCATTAAGGAAACGCAAATCAAACCATGATAAGAAGTACTGTACATACAGGAAGACGATCAAAAGTCTGATACCAAGTGTTGACAAGGATATGGAGAAACCAGAAAGCTCATACATAGCTGGCGGGAATGTCAAATGGCACAGCCACATTGACCACATGATCAACAATTCCACTTTTAGGTATATGGCTAAGAAAAAGTACAACATATGTCCAAACAAAAAACTGTACATGGAATGTTTACGGCAGCATTATTCATAACAGCTAAAAGATGGAAACAACCCAATACCTGTGGACTGCTAAATGGATAAACAAAATATAGTATGTCCATTAAGTGGAATATTATTCAGCCATATAAAGAAATGAAGAACAGCCCATGTTATAACATGAATGAAATTTGAAAATGTAATTCTAAGTGAAAGAAACCGGTAACACAAGACCATATATTATTTGACTGAATTAATATAAAATGTTCAGAATAGATAAATACACAGAGACAGAAAGTGGATTACTGGTTATTTAGGACTAGCACAGATGGAGTTGGAAGGGACTGGGCAACTTGCTGAGAAGTAAAAGGTTTCTTTGTGAAGTGATTACAATGTTGTCAAAGTACTGTGCCAATGGTTGCACATTTTGTTTATACACAAAGACCACGGATCTGGACACTTTGTTGTTGTTGTTAGGTGCCGTCCAGTCGGGTCCAACTCATGGCGACCCTATGTACAGCAGAATGAAACACTCCCCAATTCTGTGCCAGGCACATGATCTTATTTATGTTTAAGTCCATTGCTGCAGACACTGTGTCAATCCATCTAGTGGAGAGTCTTCCTTTTCTTTGTTGACCTGACCTGCCACCGTCCCAAACATGATGTCCTTCTCTAGGGACTGGTCTCTCTTGACTACATGTCCAAAATACGTAAGAGGCAGCCTAGCCAGCCTAGCTTCCAAGGAACACTCTGGTTGCACCACTTCTAGGACAGATCTGTTGGTTCTTTTGGCAGTCCATGGTATATTCAATATTCGTCTCCAGCACCATAATTCAAAAGCCATCAATTCTTCTATCTCCCTTGCTCAATATCCAACTTTCACAACCAAATGATGGCATGAGTCAGGCGCACTTCCGTCTTCAATGTGACACCTTTTTCAATACTTTAAAGAGATCTTTTGCCACACCTTTCCCAAAGCAATGCATCTTTTTGATTTTTTGGCTGCTGCTTCCAAGGGTGTTGATTGTAGAACGAAGTAAAGCAAAATCATGAACAATCTCAATCTTTTCTCCATTTATTGTGAAGTTGCATAGTGACCCAGTTGTAAAGATTTTTGTGTTGTTGATGTTGAGTCGCAATCCATACTGAAGGCTATGTTCTTGGATCTTCATCAGTAAATGTTTCAAATCTTCACTTTGAGCAAGCAGAGTTGTGTCACCTGCATAACGCAGGCTGTTAATGAGTCTACCTCCAATCCTGGTGCCATGTTCTTCTTTACAAAGTCCCGTTTCTTGGATTATTTGCCCAGCATAGAAAATGAAGAGATATGGTGAAAGGGTACAGCCCAGATGAACACCTTTCTCGTCTTTAAACCCAACAGTGTTTCCTTGTTCTATCTGAACAACTGCCTCCTGGTCCATGAACAGATTACTCATGATTACAAGTAGGTGCTCTGTCTGGTATTCCCATTTTTTCCACTGTTATCCATAATTTGTTATGATCCACACAGTCAAATGCCTTTGCATGGTTGATAAAACATAGACAACTTTCTGAGATTCTCTGCTTTGGGCTAATATCCATCTGACATCAGCAATGACGCCCCTGGTTCTCTACCCTCTTCTGAATCTGGCTTGACTTTCCAGCAATTCCCTGTCCATATACTGCTGCAGTTGCTTTTGAATGATCTTTAGTAAAGTTTTGCTTGTGTGTGATATTGATGATATCATTCCATAGTTTCCATATTCAGTAGGATCCTTTTCTTGGGGACAGTCACATACATGGATCTCTTTCAGTCAGTTGTCCAGGTAGCTGCTTTCCAAATCTCTTGGCATAAATACGTGAATTCCTCCAGCGTTGCATCTGTTTGTTGAAACATGTCAATTGGTACGCCATCAATTCATGGAGACTTGTGTTTTGCCAATTCCTTCAAGGCAGCTTCTACTTTTTCCTTCAATACCATTGGTTCCTCATCATATGCAACCTCTTGAAATGGTGATCATCCAGCAATTCTTTTTTGGATAATGACTCTATGTATTCCTTCCACCTTCTTTTGATGTTTCCTGCCAGTCATTTTTAGCTCACAGACGCCCAGAATGTCAATGCTTATGTGTTCCATTTCTCTTTTAACTGTGCTCCATTTCTCTTTTAACGATTTCTAATTTTCCTAGATTCGTACTACATACATTCCATGTTCCAATTATTAATGGATGTTTGCAGTTGTTTCTCCTCATTTTGAGTCATGTCACAATAGCAAATGCAGGTCCTTGAGGCCCTGCTCCATTCCCGTCATTAGGGTAGACTCTACTTTGAGGAGGCAAGTCTTCCCCAGTTGTCTTCTGAATGCCTTCCTACCTGGGGGGGCTCATTTTCTGGCACTGTATCTGACAGTGTTTTTCTGTTATTCATAGGGTTTTCAATGGCTAGTTACTTCGGGGGTGGGTGGCCAGATCCTACTCCCTAGTCTGTCTTAGTCTGCAAGCTCAGCTGAAACCTGTCCACCACTGGTGACCCTGCTGGTAACTGAGATACCAGTGGCATAGCTTTCAGCCTCATAGCAACATGCAAGCTCGCACAGTATGGCAAACTAACAGATGTGTGGAGGTGGGCGCTTTAAATGGGTGGATTCTATGATGTATGAAATACATCACAATAAGACTATCTTAAGCCAAACACAATGGTGTACACCTGTAATCCCAGCTACTCAGAGGCAGAAGCAGAAGGACTGCTTGTTTGAAGCTAAAGGCAGTCTGCACAATTTAGTGAGACCCTGTCTCAAAGTAAAAAAAATAAATAAATAAAAAGAAGCACACAGCTCAGTGGTATAACACTAGCCTAGCACGGATGAGACCTAGGGTCCAACCCCCTAATGCTACTAAATAAATAAATAAATGCAATATTTCCCTTCCTACAGTTCTCATGTTCTCTTTGTAAATTCCAATTTCAGTTTAGAGTAGTGATGTAGATGGTCCTAGAGATATAATGGCTTTGGTAGCACGGAATTCAAATATACATACTTTAGGATTAG
The DNA here is from genome assembly GCA_007922755.1 of Pedetes capensis. NCBI lineage: Eukaryota > Metazoa > Chordata > Mammalia > Rodentia > Pedetidae > Pedetes > Pedetes capensis. The sequence continues at coordinate 52,062 of VMDO01007649.1, read as the reverse complement.
TGCAAGTTTCCAGTACCCTAATACAAAGAAGGGGTGCCTCAACTGTTGTTTCTGAGGAAACAGTGAAGTGCAATAACTTTGGCAAACCATATGGCACAGTTCTCTGCACAGGCAAATTAATTCCTTTTAATCATTGACTATGCAAATTCTGAAAACTCCTTCTGAAAAAGCACTATCAACCTTGTTGGATTTGATAGGAAGGCAATCCTGCTTTTATTACAACTAGGAGAAAGGGGAATCACATCCCAGGTTCTACATTATCTGTCATTCAAATGCCATTTCCAGGAAGAAAACTCTTGCCAGGTACTTCAGATGTACACATCCGAGTTACAACTCAGGGGTGTAAACAGGAGTAGAAATCTCGTAAAAGAAGCCAAAATAGAAAAGGCACTACTTTGGCTTTCATTACTTCATTTGTTCTCAGAAAACAAGAGTATGTTGAGAATGCGAAGGAAGAGATGCCAGGAACCTGTAAGGCCTTTAGAAAACTCATGTCGAGTCACCACAAGTCTTATCCAATGCCTACCTATTCAATGCCTATTGTACGATAACTTCTAGAACAAGATTTACAGTATACAACCCACATTATAATATAAATATATACAACTCTCATTATATGTTTTTTTTTAGAGCTTACAGTATGTACCAGTAGTATTTTTCAAGAAAACAAATCTAAAATTTTCCTTAATTTCATTTGTTGGACTTTCTAGCTTTGAGTAGAAAAGTTAAAATGAAAGACTTAACTATGTGAATATTTAAAACTTTGGTATTAAAAACAAATAAGCTATATTAAAAGTTAAACTGTTGAAAGATATCATCCTTAATTTATAAAAAGCTCATTAAAACTGGCAAGAAGCTGAGTACAGTGACACACACTTGTAATCCTAGTATTTAGGAGACTGAGGCAGGAGGATTGTCAAATTTGAGTCCAGCCTCAGCTACATAACAAGACCAGGGGTGGGGCGGGGGTACTGCCAAGGAAAGGCCAAAGAAAGTTACCAAGAAAATGACTAAGTATCACAAAAAGATAATTCACAAAATAAATTTGAATAGAATAATGCATGAAAACTGTCCCACCTATGGTAGTAACCAGACACCTAACTCAAAACAAGATAGCTCCTTCTAGCCTATTACATTAGCAAACACTTTTAGTAATATCCAAAGCTACAAAGTATAGAAGAGATTGAGCACTGTGTGTGACCTATATGCATTTGTACAATCTTCTCAGAAGGAAATTTTTAATGATTATCAAAACTCTAACACAGTTGTATACTAAGGAATTCTCTGCAGCATTTCTGGAATAGTAAGCAACTGGAAATAATTTAAGTCTTTTCATATTTTTACTAATATTATAAATGTTCGCACTACATTCAGATAAGCTATAATGTCCACTTCAGCCTACAGGGCTTTTCTCATCCCTGTATAATTTATTTGGCAATCAATCATTCTTGTGATCTCTCTTATTGCCGTAATATATAAAACTTTACTATGTCCTTTCACATTTATGTGTAAGGAGATAGTATATAAAATAGAGAACCGTAGACTCTGAACTACTAATAAGCATGGATTTGAGACTTGGCTCCAGATATTCAGTTCTAAAAACATCACTCAAAGGCCTCACATTCCTCCCCCAAAAATGTATACTAACTTTTTTTTTTTTAGTAGTACTGAGGAGCTAAACCCGAGCCTTGGGCATACTTTGCAAGTGCTCTACCACTGAGCTGTACTCCAGGCTCTTTTTTGACTTTTTAACTTGAGACAGGGTCTTGTTAAATTACATAGGCTACCTCTGGTCTTGAACCCGAGTTCTTTCTGCCTCCGCCTCCCAAGTCTCTGGGATTATAGGCGTGTGCCACTGCACCCGGCTCACACACAAATTTTGTAAGTTCATTGCAATAACTGTACAAAATGATACACCCCTTATGTGTGATAGCACGCAGGTAGATGACAGATGTAAATTTATTAGCATTTCTGCACGAAAGCATAAATTATAAAGTTCCACTACCTTACCTCTTCTCAACTGGAATATAAATTCTCCAAAGTCAAGGCGTGATTTGTATAATAAAAGGATTACCTGGCTGTGGGGTGTAGGAATATTCACAGAAGACTAAATCGAAGAGGCATCGGGAGCTCAGCCGGGCTGGCTGGCCTGGACCTCAGGCCTAAACGGGTCTCACACCTGGCTACTGATGAGCAGCGCGTTGCCGTACAGATGCAAGTGAAAGCCTCTCCACAAATGCGGCCGCTCAGGGACGGGCTCCACCTCCCTAATTCTGCTCCATTTCGGGGTGGAGAGATCTCCAGCTCAGAAAGTTCTCTGGGCCTGGTCACTGAGCAGTGGCCACGGCCCTTTTACTCTCCACGGAAGCCCCATGATCAAGCACCAACGCCACCAGAGCAGAGCAGAGCAGACACACAAAACACCCGTGAGTCTGTGAGGGGGGTTTCACAGGGAGGACCTTCCGCTGACTACCTGTCGGGACAGATAAGGGGGGGTTTTTAAGCTTCGTTCACGTGGCCAGGCTAACTAGTCCCCTTTTGTTTTCTGATAAATAACACTCCACACACTCAAAGGGATGCTGCTTTTCCAAGGTAAAAACTCAGCTTTAGGGTGGAAGTTTCAGGACAAACGTTTCTGATGTTTCCAAAGTATTTTTCTCCCCGTTTACTTCTGACATCCTACTTCTTAGATAATGTTGTTGTTAGGTGCCGTCGAGTCAGTATCCAACTCACAGCGACCCTGCGTACAACAAGAGAAACACTATTGTCAGTGCTTCTCTGCTATTCATAGGGTTTTCAATGGCAGGCTGATTTTTGGGAGTGGGTTGCCGGGTCTGTCTCACAAGCCTACAGTACCTGGTGTTCCCAGGTGGTCTCCCATCCAAGTACTAAGCAGGCCCGACCCTACTTAGCTTTTGAGATCTGGCGGGATCGGATGCCACAGGGCCACGGATGCAGGCTTTTAGAGAATAGTATAATAATGTAACTTCTAAATTATTTCTTTTTGTTCAGGACATGATATCCAAAATTAATGTGTGATAGGGGAGCTTGAAGGCAACCAATACAGAGTAGTCACCATTTGACATATAAAGTCACTATTTACTTCATATTTTTATATCAAATCTATTGCCATCATTGTCTCAAAAAAAAAAAAATCCAGAATTTACTCCTGGGAAATAAACTTAAGTTTTTTACAGGAAAACAAAAATCATTACACCATCCCATTATCAGTTTGTTGTTGTTGTTAGGTGCCATTGAGTCAGCATCCGACTCATAGCAACCCTCAAAGGGTTTTCAATGGCTGACTGTTTTGGGATTGCCATGGGAGTGGATTGCCAGGCCCTTCTCCCATTATTGCGGTGCTGGGAATCGAACTCAGGACCTCAGAGACTGCAGTGCAGCGCTCTACCAACTGAGCTAATTCTCAGCCCCATTATCGGATTAGTGCAAGCTAATCACTTCAGAGCCTGTTTGGGAACTGTTCATTAAAGGAGCCAATTTAGTTTATTCTTCCAGAGGAACTTTCCTTAAAAGCATTTTATTTTGAAATTCTTCGTAAGACTTCTTCCCTCTTCCAAGCTTATTGGAACAGCGAGTGCTGCTTGAGCGGGGTGGCACCTCGTTCTCTACCAATTTTTTTTTTCAGTGCTAGGGATCCAACGCAGAGCCTCACACATTCGAGGCAAGTGCTCCACTGAACCAAGTCCCCAGCCTCTGGACCCCACCTTCTTTCTCCTTTGTGACCCCTAACTTCTCATGCTTCTCTCTGTGTTCTCCTCCTACGACCACTTCTAGAATCACACACCAGTGAAGTACTGAAAGCAAAAGCACCAGAGTTCTTATTTTGGTAGCTGTCTTATGGTACTCCAAAGATCATACACTTCAAACACACACACACACACAACGCGCGCGCGCAACAAAGGAGAAGCACAACCAAAGTTATAGCCACCTCCAAATAATCTCAGATACTTAAATCAACCCTAACTTGCAATTTCCAGAGCTGTAAATACAAAAACTGCATAAAAAGCGATCAGGCACCTGCATGTGGCAGTATAAATTCTTCTTTAAACTATTTAAATAAGCAAGGCATGATGGCATATGCCTGAAATCCTAGTGACTCAGGAGGCTGGGACTGGGGGATCACAAGATGGAAGCCAGGGAAAGCCTGCATAACTTACTGAGATGTAGTCTCAAGATAAAAAATTTAAAAAGGGACTGGGGGTGCAGCTCAGTAGTAGAGCACTTGCTCTGGGGTCAGCCCCCAAGGACCACTCGCTCCTCCTCAAATCTATTCATTTATTTACCAAACGCATCCTAGACATCTCACCTGGGAAAAACAGTAACAGGCATTTCAGGAATGAAAAGAATGCCTTATATGATAGCTACTAGAATGGGGGCTGGGATTTAGCTCACTTGGTAGAGCGCTGCGCTGCAGTCTCTGAGGTTCCGAGTTCGATTCCCAGCACCGCAAAAATGGGAGAAGGACGTGGCAACCCACTCCCAAGGCAATCCCGAAACAGTCTGCCATTGAAAACCCTATGAGGGTCACTATGAGTCGGATACGATGCCACGGCACCTAACAACAACAACAACAACAACAACTCTCAAGAAGTTCAGTCAAGAGAGGAAAGGTATATGAGCAATCTTTAAAATATAGGAAATGTAAACAGCTGATAAACAAGACAGCATTCAACCTCATCAACAACATTTTTAATACAAGTAGTCTCTGAGGCCCCGAGTTCAATTCCCAGCACCGCAAAAATGGGAGAAGGACCTGGCAATCCACTCCCAAGGAAATCCCAAAACAGTCAGCCATTGAAAACCCTATGAGGGTCACTATGAGTCGGATAACGGCACCCAACAGTAACAAACTGAAAACAGATTTCTTATGTATCAAACAGGCAAAGACTTAAAATTATAACAGCAAGAACAGAATCACATACTTCTGGTCAAAATTGGCACAAATATCCATCAGCAGAACAGTAGGGATCGGATTTTAATTTTTTGTGATATTTGTTTTATTTCTGTTACTGACTTCTTTTGGTTACAGGTCTGGTCATTTGTTAATCTCTATAAACAATGAGATATAAGGATCTTAACTCTGTTGGGTGAAAGATAAGTATCTAGTTTGTTAGTTTTTCTTACTTTGTCTAGTTGTCTATTTAGAGCTCAAGATAATTAAGACTCATCTCCATGAGTGGATCTCTCAATCAGTGAATGTTATACTTCTGTGCTTATGCTTAATCAATGGTAAATTTTTTTAACTGAATACACAACCTTCCTTTGAACATGCATGCTTATACGTCTACACACAGAAAGGTCTTTACCTCTCATTGTGTGAGTACATATTTTCTTCTTGATGGCTATTTACACACAACAAAAATAAACATATCAAATTAGAGTATGAAATTTCATTAAAGACATCTATTCTGACTGACTTACAGATAAATAAATACTTCTATAAACTGAATACTCTAGCCAGGCACAGTGGCACATGCCTCTAATCCCAGCAACTCAGAAGGCAGGGGCAAGAGGACCACAAGTTGGAGGCCAGAGACAGTATGCAAAACTTGGCAAGACCCCATCTCAAAATTTGAAAATTTAAAAATGAGCTGGGGGGGGGGGGCAGGTACACTCCAGTGCAATGCCATGGGTTCAATCCTCAAGTATCACAAGGGAAAAAAAAAAAACAGGAAGAAAAGGAAAGAACGAACTTCAATATTCCAAAAAATTCCCAGAAATGAAGGAAATTAAACTTATAACTCAATATAAGGAGGAAAAAAAGACACATGTTATGGAAACGAACTCAGAAGCCACCCAATTTAGGTAAATTTTTCAAAAACGAGACTAATTTATATTGTTGGCTTTAAAAAAATCAGTCTTTTTTAACTTGCTGTTGTTGTTGTTGTTGTTGTTAGGTGCCATCGAGTCGACTTCGACTCATAGCGACCCTATGTACAGCAGATCGAAACACTTCTCGATTCTATGCCAGGCACAAAATCTTATTTATATTTAAGCCCATTGTTGCAGACACTGTGTCAATCCATCTTGTAGAGGGTTTTCCTTTTTTGTGTTGACCTGCCACTCTCTCAACATGATGTCTTTCTCCAGGGATTGATCTCTCCTGACTACATGTCCAAAATATGTAAGATGCAGTCTGGCCGTTCTTGCTTCCAAGGAGTACTCTGGTTGCAATTCTTTTAGGACAGATTTGTTGGTTCTTTTGGCAGTCCATGGTATGTTCAGTAGACGTCTCCAGCACCATAATTCAAAAGCATCAATTCTTCTCTGTCTCCCTTGTTCAACGTCCAGTTTTCACAACCATATGATGTGACTGAAATTACCATGGCACCAGTCAGACACACCTCCGTCTTCAATGTGACATCTTTACTTTTCAACACTTTTGCAATAGCTTTTCCCAATGTAATGTGTCTTTCAATTTCTTGACTGCAGGTTCCACGGCTATTGATTGTAGAACCAAGCAGAAAGTAAAGGAAAATCTTGGACACTTCAATCTTTTCTCCACTTACCGTGAAGTTGCATCTGACCCAATTATAAGGACTTTTGTTGATGTTGAGGCACAATCCATACTGAAGGCTCTGTTCTTTGATCTTCATCAGTAAATGTTTCAAATCCTCTTCACTTTAAGCAAGCAAAGGTGTTATCATCTGCATAATGCAAGTTGTTAATGAGTTTCTTCCAATCCTGACACCATACTCTTCTTTATAGAGTCCAATTTCTCAAATTATTTGCTCAGTATAGAGACTGAAGAAGTACAGAGAAAGGATACAGCCACGATGCACACTTTTCTTGACTCTAAACCAGGCTGAGTTTCCTTGTTCTGTTCAAATGACTGCTTCCTGGTCCAAGTACAGATTCCTCATTACTACAATTAAGTGCTCTAGTATTCCCCTTCTTCACAATGTTATCCATAATTTGTTATGATCCGCACAGCCAAATGTCCCTACATAATCAATAAAACATAGACATCTTTCTGGTATTCTCTACTTTAGGCTAATATCCTTCTGATATTAGCAATTATGTCCATGATTCCACGGCCACTTCTGAATCCCACTTGACTTTCTGGCAGTTCTCTGTCTACTGCTATAGGGGCTTTTGAATGACCTTTAGAAAAAATTTTACTTATGTGTAATATTTATGATATGGTTGGATAATGTCCACATTCTGCTGGATCCACTTTCTTGGAAATAGGCACAAATATGGATCTCTTCCAGTCAGTTGGCTAGGTAGCTGTTTTCCAAATCTCTTGGCATAAACAAGTGAACACCTCCAGTGCTGGATCTGTTTGTTGAAACATCTCAATTGGTATTCTATCAATTCCTGGAGCCTTATGTTCACCAGTTCCTTCAAGGCAGCTTCTACGTCTTCCTTCAGCACCACTGGTTCCAGATCATATGCAACCTCTTGAAATGGCTGATCATTCCACCAATTCTTTTTGGTATAATAACTGTGTATTCTTTCCATCTTTTGATGTTTTCTGTATCATTTAATAATTGCCCTGTAGAATCTTCACGATTGCCATTCAATATTTTAATTTTTCTCTAATTCTTTAAGCTTGAGAATAACAAAGCGTGTTCTTCCCTTTATGTTTTCTATCTCCAGCTATTTGCACGGGTCGTTATAATATTTGATTTTATCTTCTCGAGCTATCCTTTGAAATCTTCTGTTTAGTTCTTTAACTGTGTCATGTTTTCTGTTTACTTTAGCAGCTTGACATTCAAGGACAAGTTTCAGAGTCTCTTTTAACCTGTGACTTGGTCTTTTCTTTTTTTCCTGTCTTTTTAATAATCTTTTGCTTTCCTCATGAATTATGACTTTGATGCCATGCCACAAATCATCTCGTCTTCGATCATTTCATTCTAATACAAGACATCTGTTCTTGAGGTGGTCTTTAAACTCCAGAGGGATATATTCAAGGTCATACCTTGGTTCTTCTATACTTGTTCTAATTCTCTTCAGTTTCAGTTTCAACCTGCATGTGAGCAGTTGATGGTCTGATCCATAATCAGCACCTGGTCTTGTTCTGATGTTGATATTTAGTTTTTCCATCGTCTTCTTCCACAAATGTAGTCAATTTGGCTCCTGTATGTTCCATCTGGAGAATTCCATGTGTACAGCTGCCATTTATGTTGGTGAAAAAATGTATTTGCAATAAAAAGGTCGTTTGTTGTTGTTGTGAGGTCCCATCCAGTCAGGTCCGACTCAGGGAGAGACCTTATGTAGAACAGAATAAAACACCACTCAACACTGTGCCATGCCCAGCACTACTCTCAGTGCTTTTCTGCTATTCAGAGTTTTCAATAGTAGATTGTTTCAGAATGGGTTGCCAAGTCCTTCTTCCATTTTGGGGGTGCTGGAGATCTAACTTGAGGCCTCAAAGAGTGGAGAGCTTGACTCCACGAATTGAGCTAAACCCCAGCTAGAAAAGGTCATTGGTCTGACAAAATTCTATCATGCGATCTCCCACATCATTTCTTTCAGCAAGGCTGAATTTTCCAACTACTGAGCATTCTTTGTTTACAACTTTTGCATTCCAGTCACCAGTAATTATTAGTACATCGTGACTGCATGTTTGATTGCAGAAGCTGGTAAAAATCTTCCTTATCTTCATTTATAGCCTTTGTGAATGGTTCATAAAGTTGAATAATAGTCATATTAACTGGCCTTCCTTGTAGGCGTATAGATATTATTCTAGATATTCTATCACTGACAGCACTGTTCTTCACAATAGATCTTGAGATGTCTTTTTGATGATGAATGGAATCCCATTTTCTTTACTGTCACTCCCGGCATAGTGGATCATATGATTATCTGATTCAAAATGGCCCACACTAGTCCATTTTAGCTCCCTGGTGCCTAGAATGTTTATGATGTTTATGAGCTCTATTTCCCTTTTGACGATTTCCAATTTTCCTAGATTCATACTATGTATATTCCATGTTCCAATTATTAATGAAAGTTTGCAGTTGTTCCTTCTCATTTTGAGTAGTGCCACATCAGTAAATGGAGGTCCCTGGGGATTTACTCCATTTTTGTCATTAAGATACACTCCATTTTGAGGAAGCAACTCTTCCCTAGTCATCTTTTGAGTTCCTTCCAACCTGGGGAACTCATTTTCCAGCACTGTATCTGACAGTGTTTTTCTGCATTCATAGGTTTTTCAATGGCTAATTGTTTCGGGAATGGGTTAACCATGTCCTTCTCCCTAGTCTGTCTTAGTCTGGATGCTCAGGTGAAATCTGTCCACGATGGGTGGCCTTGCTGGTATCTGTACTAGGAGTGGCATAGCTTTCAACATCACAGCAACACACAAGCCCCCACAGTATGGCAAAGTGACGACATGTGGGGAAGATTTTTCTTACCCTTACAAAATATATACAAGTTTACTAATTGAACAAGCTAGTATTACTTCTACTTAGTGTTTGAGATTATGAAAAATATATATTTGCATTTAACCAAAATGAATCATTATTTTGACATACTTTATTAATAATGTCAGCAAGAAGATCTTTCCCTCACGTGTCTTTCAGCTTGTCATGCTATGAGGGCTCACCTGTTGCTGTCACACTGAAAGCTATATCACTCATATTTCAGATACTAACAGGGCCACCCATGGTGGACAGATTTCAGCTGAGCTTCCAGACTAGGAAAGAATAGGGAGAAGGACCCGCCAGCCCACTCCAGAGACAATTAGCCATTGAAAACCTTGTGAATAGCAGAGAAGCACTGTCAAATATAGTGCTGGAAAATGAGCTCCCCAGACTAGGAGGCATTCACAAGACAACTAAGGAGACATTGCCTCCTCAAAGTAGAATCATCCTTAATGATGGGAATGGAGTAAATTCCCTGGGACCTCCTTTTACTGATGTGGTATGACTCAAAATGAGAAGAAATACAGTGGGTGCAACTGTGGGCTAAAACATAAAAAGACTGTGTGCATGGCAAAGTGGTGGGTAGTGTTTCATCTGGTTGTCCATAGGTTTGCTATGAGTCGGACCCAACTCTATGGCACTTAACAAGACATTCTTTAGATAACTTAAAAACTTTTTAATTGGTACTAAGTTGAGTTAATTCATGGATATCCACTAGATACTTACACCATTCCTAAGGTAGACTACTAAAACACTGATAATTAAACCTAAGTAAATATATTTTTGTTTCTTATTTTTATATGCTACAAAAAGGCTATCTACATTTGAGTCTAGTACAGCTACAGGAAGTTAGAGAAGGCTCATAGAAAGAGAATATTATTTCTCATGGTCAATGTTCTCTTTTTTCGGAATAAGATTTTCGAAATAAACTTTAGTATCAAATATCACACTGATGCAAAACTGCAATTTGGTTTTCTACATTCAATGTCAAAGGTTCCTTATATTACTGACCTGTTCTTACTAGGAATTGTGACAGCGACTCTTTTCTTTCTGTGTTATCTAAGACAGCAAAGATTCTGTTTTTATCAGGATAACTATCTATGGGTTATGCTGACTTAGCCTTGATTATTTAAGAAAACAAAGTATCTCACTTAGGAAAGTTTCTTTACAATCATGTGACTTGCCTATGCTCACTTTTAAATATATATTATTATTACTTTGGTTAAATACGGCATATAACCAACTACTGTGTCTTAATAACTTTTGATTCCATCTGAATTTATTCAATTCTCCTGACAACTTTTGGTTTTCTGTCTTCCCCAAGTCAAATTATAACTGATGTCTTTTGCACCTAAAACTGTGTTTGAGAATCCCCAGAGGGAAGTCAAAAGATCAAAATATCTGTTCTTTCACCTTGTAAAAGAAGAAGTGCTGCAAATACTTGTAATTATTTGATATGTTACTGTTCATGAGTTACTAAATCAGAAAAGATGTTTAGCCTTCCCTAGGCTAAATCTGTATGGGGAAAATGTGAACATTTCCAACATTGTTGGCTGTAAAAGTTGCCAATTCTCTCATCAGCCATGACATGTTTCTGCTTCTCAGTGTCCTGGTGCCACTTTGCTTGCTCATAGGTGCACCGCATTACTGGTCACAATTTCAGTCACATTTTTTAAATGTCACTTGGTCTCAACCACTTGGCCTCTGCTAGGCCCGTGGTTTTCCAGTGGTGACTTGTATAACTTACCTATGGGCTTTTATTAATATACTCAGGTATTCAGGACACATTCCAGATTTACAGAATCTCTTTACCTGATATGCCTGATATATGCTAACTATATGCTGGATATATTGTATCTGGACTATCTTTGATCTGAATCATAAAGATTTTTAATCATAATCATCTAATCATAAATTAGATGGATCCAGCCATCAAGGATCCATGCCTCCTTGAAAATTGAGTTAACCGTGTTTATGAACGTTTTGTCCAAAATTTTTGGATTTATATTTACATGTCACAGGACCAAATGTCCATACCAACTGCCTTATTCTTCTAAGGGATCCTCGCTGGAGCTTTCACTTTAGAGAATTACCAGTAATAACTTTGTAATCCACTTTACTTCTTTTCCTTTTTTTTTTTTTTTTTGCCATCTTCAGATAGGGTTTTGTTTTCCCCTGCTGCTTCCTTGACAGTATGTATAGTATAATCAGCTACAGGCCCGAGTACTTGCCCCGTACAAGGAAGGGCTCTCTCGGGCCCGTGGGAAAGGACTACGCCAGGGACTTTTAGATACAGGCTTCGGAGGGCATGTTCAAACAACCCTGAGAAAATACCCGCAGGCTGAGTCAGGATTTCTAAAACTCCAGCCAAGAAGATGGATTCATGAGACTGCTAACTGAAGATCAAGTGGAACAAGAATCACACAGGACTGAAAGAATTGACGAAGGCTGACTATGGGTTTTGTCTGGACTACTGGTGCTATTAAAAAAAGTATATATATATATATATATATATATATATATATATATATGCACATTTTTATATATGTACACTTTTATATATATATGTATATATATACTCATATACGTGCACACACACACACACACACACACACACACACACACACACACACACATATAGATATAGACATAGATATACAGATATGGACATAGATTCCCTGCAGCCATACCACTGTGGCGTCCAATCTCGTCAGATCTCGGAAACTAAGCAGGGTTGGGCCTGGTTAGTACTTGGGTAGGAGACTGCCTGGGAACACCAGGTGCTATAGGATTGGGAAAAGGACCTAGCAACCCACTCCCAAAAATCAATCAGCCATTGAAAACCCAATGAACACCAGAGAAGCGCTAACAATACTGTTTCGCCAGCTGTACATAGGGTTACTATGAGTTGGACACCGACTCAACAGCACCTAACAACAACAAATACATACATATACCCACAGCCACACACATATATATACACCTACACACACACACACACACACACACACACACACACACACACCCCTCTTTTTCTTCTCTCCTAAGCTATCTGCCATGATTTGGATATAGTCTGACCCCAAGGTCCATGAGTTAACAGGTTGGGCCCCAGGGCAGCAGTGTTGGGGGATGGTGGGACCAGTAGGAGGTGAGACCAAGTGGAAAGCCCTTGAGTCAACTGGGTGTGCCCAGAGGGCTTAGGTAGCTCCCCTGGGACTGCAGACTCACTCTGGCATCATGGTTGGCAAAGTGCCCTCTGCTCACCCACATTCCAGTCACTGTTATCCACCATGACGTGCTACAGCCAGGCACCTCACCGGAACCTGCACCATGAAGTCTCAACTATCACCCTCCAAAACTTCTCTATAAAACTAGCCTGCCCCATGGATTTCAATACAGTAATCAAAGAGAGACAGGTAAACTCTCTATACAACTCCTAACAATTTAGTAGGTCACTTTTATAACTAAATTGTCCAGCACATTTTGTCCTTCACATTAGTGTGAGTAAAACAATTTAGTACATTTCTATAAAGAAATGTGCCTGCAGCTGTACCACTGTGGCATCTGATTCCATCAGATCTTGAAAGCTAAGCAGGGTCAGGCCTGGTTAGTACTTGGATGGGAGACCGCCTGGGAACACCAGGTGCTGTAGGCTTGGGAGATGGACCCAGCAACTGACTCCCCAACCAAAAAATATCAGCCACTGAAAACCCTATGAACCGCAGAGAAGCACTAACAATACTGTTTCACTTTTTGTACACAGAGTCAGACTCAGACTTGATGGCACCTAACAACCACAACAACATAAAGAAATGTGACAACATGTCTCAAGAGCCTTAAAACCCAAAATTCTTACAACCTAGAAATTGATCCTAAAGAAATAATCCACAATACTAAGAAACTTACACTGTTTTTATCAAGTCATTAATTACACGTGGTGATAATCAGATGTGACAAACCATAAATGTTGTAAGTATCATGTTATCAAATAATTCAAATAAATTATGGGATATAAGTAAGAATATGTCTCCTATTGTTTAATCATAAGAAAATGATATAGTTCATAAAGGTAAACTATACAGAGGGAAAACAATAGCACACAAGATAAAACCCAAGAAAGAAATATGTTAATGACAAATAATTATATATCATTATCAAAATAATAAACATTTTAGATGGTATGTTTATGTTCGGTCATTCTTTATAGTTTTCGTATTTTTTCTATAATGGACAGGTGCTGTTTTTTAACCGGAGATTTCTAACTGATTTAGTTTTATTAAGTAAAGCGATCTCACTTTTCTAAGGCAGACTAGATGGACCTAAAAAATATCATTCTCAAATATAGTGTACAAAAAGAATTACTTATTCTTAATTACTTAATTATAGTGTACTTAAAGAATTTTAAGAGTATTAACCTAAGTTACAAAGACACATCAAGTTAAATGAACAACTAAACTTTCAAACAAAAAAAGACAGCTCTGCCTACTGTCTTAAACAAATCATTTAGTCAACAGGTACACTTCTGAATTTAGTAGCATAATTTAATGGCCCTCCAAAGGCCAGTCCCAATTCCAAACACTTATAGGAATAATATGTAGAATAAGTTACAAATGAAGCAAATGATGGAATCCAGAATGTGTGGGTCCCAAAAAAACATTTTTCTTTTTTCTTTTTTTTTTTCTTGGTGGTACTAGGGGTTGAACCCTTGGGCCTGGCGCTTGCATGCTCTGCAAGTGCTGGACCACTGAGCTGCACCCTCAGCCCATTTTTTTACTTTTTGAGACAGGGTCTCACCAAGTTACACAGATTGCCTCTGGTCCCAAACTTGCGATCCTCCTGCCTCCGCCTCCCAAGCCACTGGGATTACAGGCATGCGCCACCGCGCCCGGCACCCCTTTTCTTATTTCTATGGCTTCTGTACACATAGTAAAAAATGTTTCTTGAATAATACAGATTATTGCAGCTATTTTAAAAATGTGTCTACTTTCAAGGCATATTTGGTGGCTCTTTAAGAAAGTCAAGTACATTTTCTTCTTAAAACAAAAAGAAATGGAACAGAAATGTAGTAATGATACTAGTACTGAGCACTTGGGGCTGGGATTTAGCTCAGTTGGGAGAGCACTGCTCTGCAGTCTCTGAGGTCCCAAGTTTGATCCCCAGCACTACAAAAATGGGAGAAGGCTGTGGCAATCCACTCCCGAGGCAATCCCAAAACAATCAGCCACTGAAAACCCTCCACAGGTTGCTATGAGTTAGACATGACTTGGCGTCACCTAACACCACCACCACTGAGCACTCACTACATAAAAGGCATTATTTCATTTAGTCTGAATAACAACCTAGGAAGTAGATGCTGTTATTATTTTTGCTTTTCAAAAGAAAAAAACTAAGAACTAAAACCATACAGATAGTAATCAAAAGGTAAGATTGAAAGCCTGTCTAATATCAAAGCCTGTGTTCTAACCCAGCAGTCCCCAGCCTTTCTGGCACCAGGGACTGGTTTCAAGAAAGAAAGACAATTTTTCCACGGACTGGGAAGCTGGCGATGCCGATGTGACTGGAGGCAGAGCTCAGGCAGTAATACAAGCCAGGGGAGCAGCCGGAAATACAGATATAAACACCAACGGTAGTGGTTGGGAATCCCTGCTCTCACCAACACATTCACTGCCACCCGATGGCGAGTCTACTAGGATTATCAGGCACTGTGCCAGGAGGTGTGATATAGAAGGAAGCAAAACAACAATGCCATTGTCCTCAAAGGGTTTCATGTTTAATGATGGCAAAAGACAATACACAAGTCTGAGCACAAATATCTAACTTCAAATGGTAGCACACACTGTGGCAGAAAACCACAAGGGTGTTAAGGACACAAACAGAAGGACTTCTAGTCTCCGAGGAAACACGGAGATGTCAAGGTCCACCCTCAAGGACACAATGCTCGAAAGACCTGAAGCACAACTACCATACCCTACAAAAGTGTCACCTGTCCTTACCCAGCGCACACGCGCACACATATGTATTTAGGGAAAACGAGTTCCAGGTTTTACCTTGAGGATTGCTCTATTAGAAAAACTTTAAATACAAGTCGGTGTTTTAGAAGAAAATGTATAAATCACCTAAGGCATTCGCATATTCTAACATGATTTTACTCTACAATTAATTCCAAATATTAAACTGATTTTCCAGTTCTTATATTGTAAAGATAAGCACCCAAGAGAACAACCTTTAGATGAGGATAAGATACTTCCTTCCTCTGGCCTTGGAGTAACAGTGCTGTTTTCAAGGAAGAAATATTCAGATTCTAATTGCGCCTACCCTCTTCAAAACTCCTTTTCATCACTTAGTGGATAAATGCTGGGCTTGTTCTCCTGCCTCGGTCTCAAGAGACAAAGTACAAAGTACAACAGCATCCTTTTTATTTTTAGTAGAGCCACGTCTTTCAAACTGAGGGTCACAACCCATTTCTGAGTTTTCAAATAAATTTGGTGGGTCACGATGAGCAACTTTTTAATAGAAGAGAATAATTATCAGAGTGTATCATATTAGAGCCTGCAGCTGTAGCACTGTGGTGTTTAGCTTTAGCTCAGTTGGTATAGTGCTGCACTGCAGTCTCTGAGGTCCCAAGTTCAATTCCCAGCACCCCAAAAATGGGAGAAGGACCTGGAAATCCACTCCCAAGGCAATCCCGAAACAGTCAGCCATTAAAAACCCTATGAGGGTCGCTATGAGTCGGATACCTTATATATTCTTAACAGCATTTCCTGTTGCTTTATAAATGCATGGCATCCAGATGATCAGTGAGACTAATATGTCTACTGATGCGTGCAAAATTGGACAAGTAAATGTACTTGTAAATCAAAAACAAATCTTCATTTTGCTTGCTAGTGAATAAACATTTAAAGGCAAACGGCACTTGATTACATGAGGTCTTTGGAGACCTAAGAAGGTACATAGCACACCTACCACCAGCAGAAAAATGTTGCTTTCAAAATAAAGCCATTTCAGACACACCTCTAAAAAAGGAGAAAGCACTCTAACACAACATACTTGTCGACAACATGGTTATAGATTTTAAATAATAGTTCTGTACTACAGAAGACCATCTATAAAAGACCATCATAAAGCAAGCCCTTTGTTTTGTTACTATGAATTTATCTCTGATCTACAAATGCTGATTAGAGGATGAACTAGAAAATTAAAGAAAATCAGCTGACTACAGTCAGCTCAGCTGGGATTTAGTTCAGTTGGTAGACCGTCGCTCTGCAGTCTCTGAGGTCCCGGGTTCAATTCCCAGCACCCCAAAACAGGAGAAGGACAAGGCAATCCACTCGCGAGGCAATCCCAAAACAATCAGCCATTAAAAACCCTATGAGGGTCTTATGAGTCAGACACGATTCAACGGTATTTAACAACAACAGTCAGCTCAGATAGTTCACAGATACCAAAAAATAAAAATAAAGTTTAAGTTCATTTTAAAATTTGGTTATAATATTCTTTTCATATGACATATGGAGTCTCATCAATTTTAATTTTTATTAACAGTTTAAAGTAAAGAAACAAACACTATAAATGTACTACTTAAGATTTGGGGCCCTATAATTGGGCTTTCATTTTAAAATAAAGACATATAACATGTTCATTATAAAAAATTTTAGAAAAAAATCTATTCCTTCAATTTCTTTCTATGCCCACTTTTTAAAATAGGATCATACTGTGTATTAGTTAGGATTTTAAGATGCCCAACAAAATTAACAGTTTAAGAATAGAGAATTTATTAGTTTACATGTCAAATGAAGAGAAAAATGAGGGTGACTTTAGCATAAAAGGCAACTAACCAGCCAAAGACCTCTTTCAGCCTTTCTGCTTTTCTTTTGGGGTTCATCACACCATCTGAGACCAAAAAACCTTTCCATGAGACTGACCACAGTTACAGGGAGCTAGTCTAGGCCCACAACTTCACAGAATGCATTTCAGTTATCAGAATCAGTGTTTTTCTCACCCAGCTCCAATGTAAAAAGCCCTATGAAGAAAATACTAATGCTCTGGCTTGGGTCAAATGTCATTCCTGCAAGCAGGAGTCTGTCAGCACAGGGCAGCTCCAAAGTGTAGCTAAAGTTAAGAGAGGGATGCTTCCAAATGGGAGAGGAAAGGTAGGACAGACAGAGCTGGTGGAGAAAACTGTATGAGCCGAGCCGCCACTTCAAATCTAGGCTACCAAACTCTGCAAACACTGTGCTGTGATCCGCTTCTTACATTGAACACAGATAGGGGTATGTAACACAGTAAAAGTATTGGAGAATCTTTCTTCAAATGGATGGTTGAGTCTCACCAAAAAGACTTGGACCAGGAGCATTTTCCCATGTCATTAAATATTCTTTTAAAACATTGTTTTTTAAGCTGGGCACGGTGGTGCACACCTGTAATCCCAGCAGCTCAGGAGGCAGAGGCAGAGGCAGAGGATGGCAAGTTCGAGAACAGAGGCAGTCTGCGTTACTTAGCAAGACTCTGTCTCAAAAAGTTAAAAAAAAAAAAAAAAATGGGCTGGGGGTGCAGCTCAGTGGTCCAGCACTTGCAAAGCATGCAAGCGCAAGGCGCTGGGTCCAACTACCAGTACCAAAAAAAAAAAAAAAAAAAAAAACCCATTGATTTTAATAGCTATGCAAAATTCCAATTGATTTTTAATTTTGACTTAAATCCAGAAAAATCATATAGCATCATGATCCTTTTTAAATGCAATATTCAAAAAGGTTTTTATGAAAGCGTCAGCCACTGACATCGCTACCACACCTTTTCAGAAACTATGCCAAAGTATTCTTTGTGGGCGGTGGGGAATTATGCGGAGTGTGGAAACAGTAAGTTGCTCTTCTGAGACTTATGTTAGTAAAACTCTTCCCTCCCATTGAGAGGTCTCCTAAGTAAATGTCTTGAAGGGACAAGGATAGGAAGCATGCCAAATTAAAGCAGGAAAGGCAAGGGTGTCACAGTCTCATTAGAATGAAGATTAAAAACAATCATGCCATAATCCGACTGAGGGAAATCTGTGACAAGAAACAGAAAGCAGCCCATGTGTAACAGCACCGTGAAAATGGAAGAATAAGATGCTCTCCCCATCTCTCGTCTCTCACACCACTAGCAAGGGCGGTGCCTCAGAGGGAGGCAAATCAACCTCCTGTGTCTGGTAACATTAGTTACTGAGATCAGTCAACTCCTGTCCCTGGCTGCCATGCTCACCAATCAACTTCTTAATTATACCTCAGCTTTCTACAGGCAACAGAACACACTGACTAACCAGTGCAGAGACAAAGCTGCGAACGGGGACGCCTGGCCCGTGCGCTTCCTGCCAAGGCCATGTCAGCCTATGAAGACCCAGGATTGTCACCCAATCTCCTTTTCACATCTCTCTTCCATTTTTTTTCTTTAAATTGTTGTTAGGTGCCGTTGAGTCGAGTCTGACTCATAGCGACCCTATGTACAGCAGATCGAAACACTTCCCGATTCTGTGCCAGGCAAACGATCTTATTTATGTTTAAGCCCGTTGTTGCAGACACTGTGTCAGTCCATCTGGTGGAGGGTTTTCCTCTTTTGTGTTGACCTGCCACTCATTTTGAGTTGTGCCACATCAGCAAGTTGAGCACCCTGGGGTTTTACTCCATTTCCGTCATCACAGTAGACTCTACTTGGAGGAAACAACTCTTCCCTTGTAGTCTTTTGAGTGCCTTCCAACCTGGGGGCCTCATTTTCCGGCACTATATCTGACAGTGTCTCTTTGCTATCCATAGGGTCTTCAATGGCTAGTTGTTTCGGGAGTGGCTTGCCAGGTCCTACTCCCTAGTCTGTCTTAGTCTGGAAGCTCAGCTGAAAACCTGTCCACCATGGGTAACCTTGCTCATGTCCAAGGTTACAGTGGCAGAGATCTCAGCCTCATAACAACACGCAAGCCCCCACAGTGCGGCAAACTGACAGACGTGTGGGGGTTTCTTTAAATAAACTACTTCAATAGCCTACTGAAGGGCAACATTGAACAGTCTTGAGGCAGAATACATACCACATGGTCAATGGAGAAGGCTAAGAGATCATGAGTAAAAAGATAATCGCCGAGGCATGAGGAATTATTAAGCAGCAGGAAGTTATTAAGGCAAATACATCGAGTAGCCAAGACCTTCAAGTACCCACACCGCATCAGAGTTCAGATCAACAGTTGCAAGACACCAAGACAGCATATGGCAAGGTAGCTGAGCCACCGCTAACAACACAACAATGAAAGGAAACCAGGGACAAGTCCGGAGGCAGTCAGGTCGTGCCCGCTTCAAAACATGAAGCTTCTGCCTCCCAGGAGCCCACTGTCACTGCTGCCTGCTGCTCCCTTCTCGCTGCCTACAGCTGCCTCTGCCAAGGGTATCTACTGTCGCAGTGGTCCGGAGGCATGTCAGTGGCTGAGGCTACTCCGGCAATCTGGAACTCTACCAGACTGACAGGTGACATGTAATGTCAAGAGCAAGACAGGCAGCCTCAAAGTGGGCCTCCACGTGGACAGAGCAATCACATCACCGAGGAGTGATGACATTAAAATACTCTTTTAGTCGTGAAATCCATTTTCTGAAATGAGTTTACCAGAACCATGCTATGTAAAGTAAGTAAGATATAAATTCATTGGTTAAAAAAGTTAGTTAGCTGCACTGACATGGACTTGCATGGTCAGTGAGTGAGAACAATGAGGCTACACTTAACATAAAGTTTTTTATTTTATTTATTTATTTATTTATTTATTTGCAGTACTGGGGGTTGAACCCAGGGTCTCACGCATGCTTTGCAAGCGCTCTACCATTCAGCTGAACCCTCAGGTCATTTTGTACTTTTTGAGACAAGAATCTCACTAAATTACACAAGCTGCCTTTGCACTCGAACTTGCAATCCTCTTGCCTCCACCTCCCAAATTGCTGGGATTATAGGCCGGCACCGCTGCATCCAGCTCAAACACAAATATTTTAGGTGAAAGACTTAGTAGACGGGCACATTATGGCAGACTCATCATATATTCTTCAGTTCCAATCTGCACCCTTTCAACAGTTTTAGAGGACTACGAAATTAGAAACACATTAGAATCGAATGTGGTTTGGATTTGGGTAGACAGAGCTAGCTCTGCACTTGATTCTAATACCCATATAATTTTGTAGCCTTCTAAAACTGTTGAAAGGGTGCAGATTAGAACTGAGTACATATGATAATATCCAATTTATTCAGTATGTTCTGCTTTTTTTTTTTTTCTTTTCTTTTAGCTCTGGGAGTTTGAATCCACAGCCTTGCCCATTCTAGGCAACTGCTCTTTCATTGAGCTGCACCCCAGCCCGTTTTCTTTCTTTATTATTTTGAGACAGAGTCTCACTAAGTTGTGCAGGCTGCCTCTGACCTCAAACTCATCATTCTCCTGTCTCAGCCTCTGGAGTCTCTGGGATTACAGGCGTGGACCATAGTACCTGGATTATTCTGCATGTGTTTTTTTAAGTGCACAAATCCAAGAAATCACAAAGGTAAAATGTTCCAAATTAGCCCTAATAGCTCCCCCAGTACTTTCAGGATCCTCCTAAAATTGACCCAGAGGCTTGAAAAAGAGTCATAAGCAATGTTTGAAAGCTGAATCAGTAATAACAATCGCTATCCTTATCATGCCTGCAGCCGTAGCCCTGTGGCATCTGATCCCGTCAGATCTCGGAAGCTAAGCAGGGTTGGGCCTGGTTAGTACCTGAATGGGAGACCACCTGGGAACACCAGGTGCTATAGGCTTGGGAGAAGGACCTGGCAACCCCCTCCCAAAACTCAATCTGCCATTGAAAACCCTATGAACAGCAGAGAAGCACTGACAATACTGTTTCCCCTGGTGTACAGAGGGTCGCTATGAGTCAGATACCGACTCGACGGCACCTAACAACAACAACATCCTTATCATGGGTTCATTACCAAAAATAAGGATAAGAAGTTTCCATAACTGAAAAGAAGCAGTAAAACTACAATAGAGTACTATTACCTCCCAACCTGTTTGGTGTTCTTCGATCATTGCATAACTCCCGCGTCAGGAGCAAAGCACACACGGAGCAGATGTCCCGGGCTGGCTGGCATCTGCTAGCAGTGCACTTGCTGTACAGCTTTAGAGGCCAACATGTACAGGCCTGAATGATACAAAAGACCTGTGCATTAATACAATCTTCCTAATCAATGACACACAGACATAAAGTGTATCAACAAAGATGACAGAACTTTATTCTGGTCTGTTGCAAAACAGGTTCACCTGGTCACACAAATTACCAAGTTACTGATTGCCAATGAGTTAAAATGTGGCATTTGGCACATTCTGAGTGTACAGATTGAGTTTCCCCTAAATGGTTAAAACATAAAAGACACTCAAATAAACAACTGGAGAACTGCAATATCTTTTGCCAAAGATCTGCAGTAAGCTTGTCAGGGGTCAGCTATGTGTATTGAGGAGGTAGGAGGAACGAGAGCATTCAAAAGGCAAAACAACAGTCTTACCAAGGGATCTGTTGTGCAGATTTGCTATTGTAAAATTAACTGCGATGTTGCTAAGAAAAATATTTCTAAGTTCTACTTGTTCTGTACACTGCTGTTCACTTAAGGTTGGATGAAGCCCATTATCCTGACATGTTTTTATTATGCCAGAGAGACAGAAACCTGGCTGAAAAAGCAAGGGTTTTTTAATCAATGGAAAGCAGTCACAATTACAGCACATTGTTGTCTCCCTGCCCTTTCCACCTTTACCTAAGAATGTTCAAGTCCATTTTTTCCCAGAGTAGTTATACAGAATTATAACTTCTGATCTGAGGATAATGAAATCATACCTCTTCCTCATGATAATTAAGGCACAGACTATGCAGCCAGACCTTCGTTCATGACCAGCTGTGAAACTTTGGACAAGATACTTAACCTTTGTGCCTCGGTCTCCTCATACGTAAAAGACATCATAATAGGACTAACTCATAAGGCTGTTGTAAAGATTAAATGAGTTAGTAGAAGTAACCAAATAACTGTTAAGCCTTTTAAGCATTAAATGTGGTTGTTCGATGCATTGGGGTGAGTCTGACTCATAGCAGCCCTCTGTAGAACAGAATGAAAGACTCCCCAACACTGTGCCATGCCTGGCACTATGTCAGTGCTTCTCTACCTATTCATAGGGTATTTGATGGCTGACTGTTTCAGAAGTGGGCTGCTGGGTCCTTCTCCCATTTTTGTGGTTCTGGGGATCAAACCTAAACATTAAATAAGGCCTCACAATTATTGCTACAGAAAAGCTTAAAGGGGTCAAAATTGCTCAACAACTCAGTCCATTAACAAATACACATAATAAACTTTCCGACAAAACTTCTAAAAAAATTGATGAATTCAAAGGAAATTTTCATTACACCGCATACCATTATCGAGAAAAGTTGTTCCTTAAAGTTCACAGAAGTTATCTTTAGAATTAAGGAACATGAAGCAATGACTTACTTCACGGCTTTTCAAAACGAAACAAATTCTTCTGGGGCGGCCAGGTGATGACAAGCAGGAATGTGGCTCCTGTGTACAGATCGAACTACAGCTATAGATTTAAAATTTCTTTATGTAAGAAAAAGAAAGCATTAACTGTCTTATTCCGGGAACTACAGAGCAAAGCAAGAGGGACGGGAGGGGAGATCCGAGTATTTTCATTATAGGGGTTGAGAGCTGCAGTTTGCAAGTTTACTCCGGGACGCAAAGGACAGTAAGAAGGCATTTGAAAACACACACACACACACACACACACACACACACACACACACACACGAGAGAAATTCTTAGTTACGGTGAGTTTATTCTCCCAGTTAAAAAATAAATAAATAAAGCCATTAAAGTAACTAACTGAGCCGCTATAGAAAAGAATGCAATAAATGCTTTGGATACCAAAGTTCCATCTTAGAGATTCCTGTGGTAGCAAAGTTTTAGAAAATTTAACCCTTCCTTGAATATGCACGTGTGTACAAAAATCTGCACAACGAATAAAGAGAAAGAGACCGATCTGCCTGCACAGTGTAAGGGCAGTGTCCCCGGAGACAACAGGCGTGTGGGGGGGCGGTGTGCAAACGCAGGGGGAGAGGAGGACGCGGGGAACAGCAGCGTGCCCTGGGACCCCGAGTGCCCGCTGCCCTCGAGCGGGGGCGGAGTGAGGGCCACCTCGGTGCAGCAGCGATCTTCGGAATCTCTCCGCGGCCGCGACCCGGGGACGGTGCCGCCCTCGGCGCCCAGCCCCCGCCGCGTCCAGGCGGGCCGGGGAGCCCGCAGCCCGGGCCGGCCCGGCGGACCCACGCGGCGCGCAGCCCGCAAAGGGGGTCGCGCGGCCGTGCAGCCCGGGCTGGGGGCGGCGCCGCTGCCTGGCCGGGACGCGCCCCGCTCTCCCCCTGGCGGGGAGCAGAAGCCCCCACGCCCCCTCGCGCCCCGACCGAGCTCCGGCCGCAGCCGTCCCGCCCTGTGCGAGCGGCCGGCTGCAGCCCCCACGCTCACCTCGCCGCCGGGCAGCGTTCGGGCTCGGGCTCCGGTTCCGCCGGCGGCGGCGGCGGCTCCTCCATGGCGGCGGCGGCGGCGGCGGGGGTGACGGCGAAGGCGGGAGCGGGGACCAGCTCGGCGGCGGCTTCTCTCATCCGTGCACCGAGGCCCGCATGGCCGCGGCGGGCGATCAGCTGCAGCCCAGCGCTGGGGACCGGCGCGCCGAAGTGCAGGAGTGACTCGGCTCCGCCTCCGCCCCTAGCCCGCCGCGGGAGCCGTGCGCGCCGCCGCCATCTTGGGAACGGCGGCCGGCCGAGCGCCGGGCTACGGCGGGCGGCGAGGGACAATCTTCCGAGGGCCGCGGCGGGCGGCGGCGGGCGCCGGGACCCGACGTGGCGGGGGCGCGGGAGGGAGAAGCCGGGGAGCGCGGCTGCTGGCGGCGCGATCGGAGCCCGACGGCTCTCGCCCCGGAGGCAGCGGGAGCGGCGGGGCGGACCTTGTCTGCAGCTGGATGCCTCGAGCGCCCCCCGCCCCGTGGTCCTCCTGGCCAGGGCGCGGGCGCCCGGCACCAAGGGCGCTGAGCAGAGGCGGCGCCGTCTCTAAGTCACCAAGGGTTTGCGGAGCGCTTTGTGAACTTGAGGCGCAGATCGCGGCCGCCACGGGTCGACGCCGTCCCGGACCCCATATTTCGGAATAGGGATGATGTCCCCCCGGGTGCCCCCCGCTCAGACGGAGGAAAGCGCGGGCCTTCGTTCAACTTGGAAGACGCAGATTTTGAGCTTTGAAATAAAGGCCAGGAAATCAGAGCGTGGAGGTGACACCAACTCGCCAGAAAAGGACGCTGCTCACCCCAGGGTCACAGATTAGATATCGATGTTCCGGAAACTTGGACTAGAATGTCTCAGCGCGGGGGCGGGAGGGGAGGAAAGAAAAGAAGTTCCAAAGACTATTTCAGCGCATTGACAAACTCCTGGCATTCCAAGCTGTGCGCCGTGGCGTACGCCTGCAATGCCAGCGACGGGGAGGTTGAGGCAGGAGCCTCGCGAGTTCGGGGCCAGAGGAAGCCTGTGCCACTTAACGCGACTTTGTCTCAAAAAATTTCTTAAAAGGGCCGGGCGCGGTGGCGCACGCCTGTAATCCCAGCGGCTTGGGAGCGGAGGCGGGAGGATCGCAAATTCGAGACCAGAGGCAGTCTGCGTAATTTAGCGAGACCCTGTGTCAAAAAGTAAAAAAAAAAAAAGGGGGGGGGCTGGGGCCACAGCTCAGTGGTCCAGCACTTGCAGAGCATGCGAGTGCGAGGCCCTGGGTTCAACCCCCAGTACCGGAAAAAAAATAATAAATAAATAAAAGTAAAAGGGCTAGAGGTGCAGCTCAGTGGTAGAATACTTGCCTAGCATGGGTGAGGCCCTGAGTTCAACCCCCTAGCGCTGCAATAAATTAATAAATTAATTAACTTAAGTAAAAGGGGGTTGGAAGTGCAGCTCAGAGGTAGAGCACTTGCAAAGTAAGCGTAAGGCCCTGGGTTCGATCCCTCGATACGACAAAAAAGAAAAGAAAAAAAGAAAAATTCCACCATACCCTGTTTCCTTAGAGGATGTGTGGGGCTTCATAGCTTTAAGTTACAAAGATTTACAAAATTTCCCACCGATAGAATTCAGAATCAATTCAAAATGTCATCATTTAAAATTAAGTATGTACATTTCATTCAAATGTGATGATTTTTTAAAAAATTCAAATTTGACTGAATGAAGTTGTACTCTAAAAATTACTAATAAAATAAGAATATTGGGGGAAAATAAAATTTCTTTGAGCTTTAATATGTAAAATACACATTTTGAACAAATTCTAAGTAGGTAAAATTTAAAGGCCAGTTGTGATATTAGCTATACTGCACTCAAAGTAATACAGATTTTTTTTGTATTGAAAGAATTGCTTCATTCTGTTTTCTTTATTAAAACAGTCCTTATTATGTACATGGCCCAATAGCGTTGAATTTCTGAGTTGACATTCATTTAATTTATTCCACAATATGCATTCAAGAAGCACTTATTAAAAGAATATATGTGCCAGGACTGTACTAGATGCTAGGGATATGGCAGTGAGCAAAGGTGACTGAGTTTTTCCTGCATAGAATGAATAGCCTCATAAAGAGAAAGAGAAAACACAAAGCAAAAGCAAACAATTGTTCAAGGGGAATAAACTTATTTTATCTTAACAATAACTACATAAAATTTTAAATCATTAACTCATTTCCATTTAGGTAAAGAAAGCTCAGCAGGGTATTTTCCAGCTTTCTGCCTGATTCTAGTTCTCTACTTAATTTTCCATTGCAATTTGCTAAGCCAGAACCTTTCTTAGAAGATGTATTAGAGATGTGCAATGTAAACTAATAAAGGAAATCCCTCTCCTCTGAAAAGCAGTCTACGTGTATGTTTTCTCTGTTGTTTATATTCCAACTAACTGATGTTGAAGTGAGCTGATGTTTACAAACACCCATCCAAATCATGAAACTTAAGAAACATAAATCAGCCTTAGGGAGACCTGTGACTTATTGTCTTCTCCACTTTCCATTTGACTATTGTCTGTTTTAGCAGGGCCCAAACAAATTTTCATTCAACTAATCATGTAATGAAGCACGTGTAGAAACCTAAGTTGTTGTTGTTGTTGTTGTTAGGTGCCGTCAAGTCGGTATCCGACTCATAGCGACCCTCATAGGATTTTCAATGGCTGACTGTTTCGGGATTGCCTTGGGAGTGGATTGCCAGGCCCTTCTCCCATTTTTGCGGTGCTGGGAATTGAACTCGGGACTTCAGAGACTGCAGCGCAGTGCTCTACCAACTGAGCCAAATGCCAGCCCAGAAACCTAAGTTAGCTGGTAGTAAATCCTCAATTTAAACGCAGTGACTTTGCCCCACCTCCACATTGGGTCCAGGCACACTTTTCCTCTGGCTGACCCTCTTCCAAAGCCCCTATTGGGTTTCTAGGGCTCCGGAAGCGGCTCACACAGCACCCACCCCAGCAGCCCCAGAGTCCTTTCCTTCCTTCTCAGCTCTGTCCCCTAGAGTGTACACTTCTTAGGACAGATGCCAGTCTTCATTCTTCAGTGGCCTACCTAGCTACCAAGTGTAGGGTGCCCAGCACTCTGTCTGACATATGGTCAAAGCTCAGTAAATATTGCTAGGAGCTAAGGATGTGCCATATCAAGCTACGCCAAACGGTTATATGGATCGTTTCACTCTGAAATCATGCGAGGAACGATCACTTCATTTCCTACATGCAGCGAGACATAAAGATTCTTTTAGGAGGGATCTCCTTCACATAGTTGTTGTTAGGTGCTGTCGAGTCGGTATCCGACTGATATCGACCCTCACAGGGTTTTCAATGGCTGACTGTTTCGGGATTGCCTTGGGAGTGGATTGCCAGGCCCTTCTCCCATGTTTGTGGTGCTGGGAATTGAACTCGGGACCTCAGAGACTGCAGAGCAGCGCTCTACCAACTGAGCCAAATCCCAGCCCCCCTTCACATAGTAGTGCTGGAAAATAGCCTTGGTCACCAGAGACTGGTAATTAGGGCTGCCGTGAACCTGAATAAACGAACTCTGAAGGAACCCTTATCTTCCATTGGCTTCTACATCCGCCCCCATATATGTCTCAGAAAGATCCCTAGAATTTACTACCCGACTCCAGGGGGCCATTTGTCTTGCCATTCCTTCATGAGTTTATTGTTCTTTCTCTAAAAACCATCATGGTTGGGTCATTTCTTTGGCCTCCACTCCCTTGTGAAAATCTCCATGGATGTGTACAATTAAAAAATTTTTTTTCGGGTTTTTTTTCTTGATCATCAGCTCTTGCATTAATGGGGTTCCATTAAGAACAAAGGGGATTCAGAATTCTCGTCCTCCAGTACAATTACATTCATCAAATAAGTTGGATTGTTTAAACATTAATAAGCTACTATTATAATTGATTTTCATCTCTGAATTTATATTGTTGTTTAGCTCATGACTGGTCTCATTGCCCTTAATCATGTCCTTAAAAACGATGACAAATAAAATCTTTGAAGAATTGCTTCTCCCTCTATGTCCTCAAGACTGAATTTACACAGCCTTTATTGAATTTTATGACTTTAAAATGAGCAATAAAAGCTAAAGTTCTACTAAGGATACAGTTTAAGTTGAGCTATATAACATTCTTAACTTTACTTACCATTAGTTTCAAGTCCAATTTTGACACACACACACACACACACACACACACACACACACAAAACAAGTTACACATTCATATGTAAGATTTTTCTGCTTTCCCAAAATACTAACAAACCTTGGACACATGCTACCACTGTTACGAAGTCTCTAATGTGTGTGTGTGTACATACACATATATGTATACTGATAGATACGTACTCATAGACACACATTGATGTGTATATATCAGTGCAAAGGGCATTATTGTAGCATTTTATAAGGCCAATATATCAGCAAAACCATTAATTTTATGGGCTGTGTTGCAAATGATTCAAAAAGAATTGTTGCACCATGCTATGCAATGAATAGGGTTATGTCTTCATTGTTTCAAAAAGACATATTTGCTAGGTATGGTAGCGCAAGCCTGTAATCCAAGCAACCCAGGAGGTGGAGGCAAGAAGGATGGCAAATCCAAGGCTAGAGACAGCTTGTGTACCTTAGACTCTGTCTCAAAATTTGAAAAAGAAAAAAAGTGAGGGGCCAGTACTGGGAGTGCAGCTCAGTGGTAGTTGTTAGATGCCATTGAGTCAGTATCTGACTCATAGCGACCCTCATAGGGTTTTCAATGGCTGACTGTTTCGGGATTGCCGTGGGAGTGGACTGCTAGCTCAATGGTAGAGTGCTTGCAAAGCTGTGTGAGGCCCTGGTTTCAACCCCCTAGTCCTGGAAAGAAAGAAAGAAAGAAAGAAAGAAAGAAAGAAAGAAAGAAAGAGAGAGAGAGAGAGAGAGAGAGGAGGGAGGGAGGGAGGGAAGGAAGGAAGAGAAAAGAAAGAAAGAGAGAGAAAGGAAGGAAAGAAAGAAAGAGAGAGAGAGAAACTCCAAGGCTAGAGTTTTTAGCATTATTAATAGATTGGTGCTGCATTTTACTTAAAATAACTTTCTCCCTTCCCAGTGTTATCCATGAGCTCTTCTGCCCAGATTCCTATATGAACTCTCAAAGACTTCCATAGCGCCAGCCCAGTCCACTCCCAGTGCCTCCTCTATAGCCCTGTCCAGCTCTGCAAAGGCAGGAAACATACAGACTGCCCAGTCTGCCCATGATCAGAGGAGGTTCATTCCTCGTCACTGCAGCACACACACAGACAAAAGCAGACTCCATGAAAGGGAGCAATCAAAACCTCCTTCCTAGTGAGAAAAACCTATACGGAGCCTGACACAAGTCGATTTTTTCATGATGATACAAAGACATTCATTCCTACCTACTAGTAAAACGCAAAAAAAGTATCAAATGCACAGGGAATACAATTAATTACAGCACTTTTTAAATGATCTTTGTAACTCAGTCTCATCCTTCTTATCTGAGTAGTGGGAAACTAGATAAAACCTCTACTCTTTTATTTTTTTCCTGAGAGGTGATTGGACCACTTTTGTGATTTCTCCACTTGATACAAATCACTCCTTATATCAGGCATTCTCCTCTGCAGAAAGTATAAAATGAGCCTCTGAGAGCTCCAAATCATTAAGCAAAGGATTAAAAGTTATGTGCTTTTAAAAAGTCTAGAAAAGCAAGCCGGACGCAGTGGCGCACGCCTGGGATCCCAGCGGCTCGGGAGGCGGAGGCAGGAGGATCGCAAGTTCGAGACCAGAGGCAGTCTGCGTAACTTAGCAAAACCCTGTCTCAAAAAAGTAAAAAACTGGACTGGAGATGCAGCTCAGTGGTCCAGCACTTGCAGAGCATGCAAGCGTGAGGCCCTGGGTTCAACTCCCAGTACCACAAAAAAAAAAAAAAAAAAAAAAAAAAAAAAAAAAAAAAAAAAAAAAAAAAAAAAAAAAAAAAAAAAAAAGTCTAGAAAAGCAGGTTTTACCCAAAAGAATGAAACTCATAAAGAAAAAGGAACTGGCATGTGACATTTAAAAAGTGGGTGTGCAGAGGGTGGGAGATGTGCCACCAGTGCTCAGCAGAGAGAAGCAGGCCACTTCATTTCCTTCTGGACAGGCAGGCAGAGGAAAACAGGAGACCCCACAACTCTTCATTTCTGCTCTGGGCTCTCAGTTCACCTCTCTGAGATCCTGCCAAGGTGAGGAATGGATAGCTGAAAAAATTGAAGTCTCAGAGGAAACCCCCTCTTCTCCTGAGCCAGCAGTGTCAATCATTTCCAACCAAAAGGTGGAGAAGCTTTGCCTGATCCTTGTTATTTCATTTCCCTTTCAGATGTCCAGGTGGGAGGGTTAGAGATCTGTGAAACTGAAAGTTGCTGCTCCTAAATTATCTTCAGATCCCTTCGAATCAACAGCACGATAAGGAACCAGGCACCGAAAAGAATAGAGACGAAGCCTTGTGCCCCTCACTTCTTCTTTTCAAAGCCATTCATCCTACCAAATTTTGAGAGGCTCCCACTCCACTCTGGGCATGCTTCTCTGACCCTGCCCTTGCCTGACAGTTAGATATTCTCCATCAGTGTCCCCACAAGACCTTGGGCAAACCCTTATTTTAGCATGATCTACCACCTATTTGCCCCACACGTCTGTCAGGTTGTCATGCTATGGGGGCTGGTGTGTTGCTGTGATACTGAAAGCTGTGCCACTGGTATTTCAGATACTAGCAGGGCCACCCATGATGGACAGGTTTCAGCTGAGCTTCAATATTAAGGCAGACTAGGGAGAAGGACCTGGCAGCCCAATCTCAAAACAATTAGCTATTGAAAACCCTATGTATAGCAGAGAAGCCCTGTCAAATAAAGTGTCAGAAAATGATCTCCCCTGGCTGAAGACATTCAAGACACAACTGCGGAAGAGTTGCCTCCTCAAAGTACAATTGACCTTAATGATGAAAATGAAATACAGCCCCTGGAACCTCCTTTTGCTGATGTGGCACAACTCAAAATGAGAAGAAACACAGTAGTTGCAACAATGGGCTCAAACATAAAAAGATTGTGTGCATGGCACAGTGCTGACTCAGTAGTGTTTTGTTCTGTTGTACATGGGGATGCTATGAGTCAGACCTGACTCAACAGCACTTGACAACAACTACCAATCCGCATCTATATAATTGGTTGCTGTTGTTAGGTGTCTTTGAGTTGTGTCCGACTCATAGCGACCCTCATAGGGTTTTCAATGCCTGATTGTTTCAGGATTGCTTTGGGAGTGGATTGCCAAGTCTCCTCCCAATATAATTGGTTGGTTACATGTATATTTCTTTCCCTGAGATCTTCTCCACAGCAGCCACTATTTCTTGCTTATCATTCTACCTTCAGCACCTAAAATAACCCCTTGTACAGGGTACATGTTCAAGAAAATATCTGTTGAGAAAATTAACTGGATGATGTATGGGTGCGTGGAAAGATAGATGAATCTAATTGGAGAAAGATCAAATTTACTATGGGACAAGTGAACTAATAGAAGCCTTGCAAGGCAGATTTCTTTTTTAAAGTGCAACAGGTTTTCTAAAGTGTTACAGACAACCAAGGAGAACACAAGTAAGGAAAAAACACTATGTCAAATAATAGACATTCATTATGAAAGGTAAAAGCAATGCTAATCTCACAAAAGGGACTGGGATTTAGCTCAGTTGGTAGAGCGCTGCAGCTGCAGTCTCTGAGGTCCCGAGTTCAATTCCCAGCACCGCAAAAATGGGAGAAGGACCTGGCAATCCACTCCTAAGGCAATCCTGAAATAGTCAGCCATTGAAAACCTTATGAGGGTCACTATGAGTCGGATACTGACTCGACGGCACCTAACAACAACAACAATCTCACAAAATGTGAAGCTCTTAGTCACAAAAATACTACAGAGAACAAAAATAACTTGGATTCTTACACTGACATGGAAAAGTGCTATGGTCTTGTGGGCTTTTATGTGTATACACACTGACACTATTCTGCTTGAAGCAAGAGGAAAGTACTCATGGATAAATATTGAGATAGAGATTAAAACACTGATTTTTTTAATACGATACAGCTCTAGTACACACCAGAAACATTTTGAACCAACTGATGCCTAACTGAAGGCCAGAAATAAATTCAAAAAAATCAAAGACTCATCCTTCTGAGATTTGCATTTTCAGTTTTGCAACATCATGAAATCCTTGAGGTGGAAATATCTGGCCTACTCTTCTCACAACAAGACTTTTCTGCTCATCAATTTCAAAAACATGTCCAAAGCCCAGATTTCCTACTTTCATAAAGCAGTGTAGTCCACACTTTGACAACTCTTATAATTAGGAAAGTAATGCTTCTTTTCTTTTCTTTTTTTCTTTTTTTTTTCAGTACTGGAGGTTGAACCCAGGTCCTCACGTTTGCATGCTTTGCAACTGCAGTAACTCTGAGCTGCACCCCCAGTCCATTTTCTTTTTTTACTTTTTGAGACAGGGTCTCACTAAATTATGCAGACTGGCTCTGGTCTTGAACTTGTGGTCCTCTTGCCTCTCCCTTCCAAGTTGCTGGGATCACACGCATGTGCCACCATGCCCAGCTTGGAAATTAATGTTTGTAACACTCCAAATCTGTCTCCCTATTACATCTACCCAGTGGTCTAACTAGGATTACATGAAATAAGTATATTTGACAACTGAGAACAATAATTTATTGGTGTTCTTCCAAAATGACAACAATAAAAAGTCCTTTCCCCCTCCCCAAGATTAATCATCCCTTCCCTGACTATCTTCAGACTAGAATTATTAGAGTCTGGGAATAATTCTGTTGGAAGATTTTTCTTGTCATGGTTTACTTGACAATTCAGACTTGACTAGATCAGTTTTGATTTAAGTAAGAGAATTTGAAATAAGCTTTTTTACCTTAAATTCATCTCAAAATAATTGGAGTGATCTATTCATTTAAATATTTAAGAAATGAATAGGGCTGGGATTTAGCTCAGCTGGTAGAGCGCTGCGCTGCAGTCTCTGAGGTCTCGAGTTCAATTCTCAGCACCACAAAAATGGGAGAAGGGCCTGGTAATCCACTCCCAAGGCAATCCCAAAACAGTCAGCCACTGAAAACCCTATGAGGGTTGCTATGAGTTGAATATCGACTCGACAGCACCTAACAAGAAGAAGAAGAAGAAGAAATGAATGATTAATTTTCCTTTTTAAACAAAGGGCATTACATGTTGCACCAACCAAGAGTAAAAAGGAAGGGCACTCCTTACTATTTAGACCACTGCTCTTCCAAATCTAAAGTCACCCCGGACACCTGGAGATCTTGGGGAACTATAGATGCCCAGCTGAGTAGATCTGGGTGGAACCAGGCTGCACTTCGCATAGCAAGGATATAGAATTCTGTTCGGATTATAGACATCTGCTTAAAGAGGTTGACCAAAAGAAGAAGTGGAAGTGTTAAGTCTAAACAAAGATAACTGGGCATCTCTACCAAGTAAAAACAGCAAGTACATGGTGATCCTGATGTTGTGGGTTATATTGCGTCCCTCAAAAAGAAATGTTGAAGTCTTAGGTTTTGTGCTCCTATTAGAAAACAACAACAACAACAACAACAACAACAACAACAACAACAACAAAAGAAACAGTCTGACATAGGGTAATTTATAAATAGCATACAATTTTTTGCTTGTGGTTCTGGAGGCTAGGAAGTCCAAAATCAAGGCACCAACAGATTTACTGATGGTCTGGGCTCTGTTTCCAAGATGGCGCCTTGAGCGCTGCTTTACCTGACGGAAAGGAACACCATGTCTTTACATGGCAAATGAGGTAGAAAGGACCTGGCTAATTCCCTTAAACCCATTAATAAGATCACTAAGCTTGTTTGTGAGGGCTCTGTCCTCATGCCTTATCTCAAAAGGCTCCAACTTAACACATCATGTTGAGGTTTAAGTTCTAATGTGAATCTTCCTTCCTTTCTTCCTTTCTTTCTTTCTTTCTTTCTCCTTCCTTCCTTCCTTCCTTCTTTATTTTATTTATTTATTTATTCATTTATTTATTTTGTGATACTGGGAAGTTGAACCCAGGGACTCACACTCTCATGCTTTGTAAGTGCTATACCACTAAGTTGCACTACCAGCCCATTTCCCTTTTTTTATTTTGAGACAAGTTCTTGTTAAATTTCTCAGGCTGCCTCTGGTCTCGAACTTGTGATCCTCCTGCCTCCACCTCCCGAGTCTCTGAGATTACAGGTGTGAGCCACCACACCCAGCCTCTAATGGGAATTTCTGAGGTGACACAAACTTTCAAATCTTACTGAAGTCCTACCTCTGTACCTATGAATGTGGCCTTATTTGGAAATGGGGCCTTTGGAGATATAATCAAGTGAAGATGCTGTGGTCCTATAGTAGAGTGGGCCCTTGATTCAACGCAAGTGGAGTCCTTACAAGAAGAGGAGGATAACCAGGCGTGGTGGCGCACACCTGTAATCCCAGCGGCTCGGGAGGTGGAGGCGGGAGGATCGCAAGTTCGAGACCAGAGGTAGTCTGTGTAATTTAGCCAGACCCTGTCTCAAAAAGTAAAAAAAAAAAAAAAAAAAAAATGGGCTGGGGGTGCAGCTCAGTGGTCCAGCACTTGCAGGGCACACAGGCGCGAGGCCCTGGGTTCAACCCCCAGTACCGCAAAAAAAAAGAAGAAGAAGAGGACAGAGATAAAAAGAGACACAAGCACAGGGGGAAGGCAGTATGAGCACAGAGGCAGGCACTAGAGTGGGGCATCCACAAATCAGAATGCCAAGGACATGCCGGCAAATGCTAAAAGATAAAAAGAGACTCGGAAGGAGCCCCATCCAGTGCTGTTAGCAAGGGCAAGGCCCTGGGCATGCCGGGGTGTTGGGGTCTCCCTTCTGGAACTCAGAGCATGCACTTCTGCTGCCTTAAGCCACTCGGTCTATGGCTCTTTACCACAGCAGCCCTGGATTTGGACTGGTGGTTGGACTAGTGGGTGAGAGGCTCCCCACACACACTCCAGGAAATCACAGGTGAGTAGCAGGAAGCTGGGCCATGGCCCTTGGAGGAAAAGTACCCAGAGGCAGGAGGACACCTGTGCAGCAATGTCCCACGAGACCGAATGGCCACCTGTCGGGGAGGGATAAGGGCAGAAATCCACATACCCCATCCTACAGGGTAGACTCTCTGCAGCTCTACCAGCCTGGCATCCCATCCCATCTGATCACCAAAGCTAAGCAGTGTTGGGCTGCTTAGTAGTGGACGGGAGACTGCCTGGGAACACCAGGTGCTGTAGGCTTGGGAGAAGGACGCGGCAGCTCACTTTCGAAACAATCAGCCATTGAAAACCCTATGAACAGCAGAGAAGCACTGACATAGTGCAGGATGTGGCACAGTGTCAGGAGTGTTTTATTCTGTTGTACACAGGGGTGCTAGGAGTCAGACCCAACTCGACGGCACCTGACAACAACAACAACACAGGGGTAGCTTAGAAAATGCCCACATCTCATTATAAAAAATCTATTTACATTAGGTTTTTACAGGCTATTCCAAGAGGCTTGGGGACTGGTCTGAAGAGCAAGGCAAAAAAGCGACGAGTCTGCCCTTTGGCTATGAGATAGAATCGCCTGGGAAAGTTTGCAAACCACCTGGACACTTGCGTCCCACCCCACCCCAGCATCTGCACGTCACTGGCCTGAGATGTGGCCAGGACTGATAGGCTGAAAACATTCCTCAGGTGATTCCACTGTCACTCAGCGTTGAAAATCCCGGTTACAGATCCAAACCTTCAGACACAGGGCCAGCCTAGGAAACGCAGCTCAAGAGCATTCTGTAACCATTTACTTAGCGCCTGGTGGGAACAGCATTGTGCAGCCTGAGGCTGGGAATACAGAGGTCCAGAGCACCAGCCTTCTGCATGGAAGGTTCTAGCCAGGAGGGACCCACGCCCTGCAAATGCAGAGCTTTCCACGTTTAGCCTTTGTGGTGATGGCTGTTCACGTCGGCACAACACTCTCTAAGGATCATGGCCATGCACTGCCAATTGTCCAGTGTCTGGAAACGATTGTGTATATTGGGACCAACCTTCTACTTGTTAATGATGGGTGGATATAAAAGTTTGCTATGACTACCAAAGGGCTGGGATTTAGCTCAGTTGGTAGAGCGCTGCACTGCAGTCTCTGAGGTCCTGAGTTCAATTCCCAGCACCGCAAAAAATGGGAGAAGGACCTGGCAATCCACTCCCAAGGCAATCCCGAAACAGTCAGCCATTGAAAACCCTATGAGGGTCACTATGAGTCAGATACCGACTTGACTGCACCTAACAACAACAACAACATGACTACCAAAACAGAGAACCACAAACTGGGTAGCTTAAGACAACAGAAAAACTATTCTCTCCCAGTTATGAAGGCCAGAAGTCCAAAATCAAGGCATGAGAAAGGTCGGTTCTGTCTCGGAA
Source organism: Pedetes capensis (assembly GCA_007922755.1). Classification (NCBI taxonomy): domain Eukaryota; kingdom Metazoa; phylum Chordata; class Mammalia; order Rodentia; family Pedetidae; genus Pedetes; species Pedetes capensis. The sequence continues at coordinate 15,641 of VMDO01007649.1, read as the reverse complement.
ACTCTGAGAGACAGCCTGCCCCTCGCCTCTCTCCTGGGTTCTGGTGGTGGCTGGCGAGCCTCGGCATTCCTTGGCTTGCAGCTGCATAACTCCAAGCTCCGCCTCTGCCGTCACGTGGCCACCTTCCCTCCCTGCGTGTCTCCTCTTCTAAGGACACCAGGGAGACTGGATCAGGGGCCCCTCCTCCTCCAGTATGACTTCGTCTGAACTAATTACATCTGCAACAACCCTACTTCTATATATGGCCACCTTCTGAGGTTCCAGGAAGGATGTGCATTTTAGGGCAACACTGTGCAACCCAGGACACTGGGTCACTGTGGTGCTCTTCTTCCAAAATAGAAGTTCTTGCTTGAATTACAAACTCCTGGCCAGGAGGACTTGGGTTTTATTTATTTTGGGGCTTTTCACAGTGCTGTACACTACAGCAGCTCACATTTCCAGATGAATGAGAGTCACGTAGTAAAAAATAAGCCAGTGTACTCTAAGTGCATATTGCAGGGTCCACCCAAACCCTGCGGGGCCAGAGTCTCTGGGGATGAAGCCGAGGAACTTGTGTTTTCGAGGGCTCCCTGGGTTATCCTGATGGAGTCCTTCCTCAACCCATACACTTGGAGGTATTGCGTGGGGTTGGACTGCATGTACTTTGCAGTAAGTTTGCTGTTGTTGTTGTTGTTGTTGTTGTTGTTAGGTGCCGTCGAGTCAGTATCCGACTTATAGCGACCCTCTGTTCAACAGGGGAAACACTATTGTCAGTGCTTCTCTGCTATTCATAGGGTTTTCAATGGCAGATTGATTCTTGGGAGGGGGTTGCCAGGTCCTTCTCCCAACCCTACAGCTTCTGGTGTTCCCAGGCGGTCTCCCATCCAGATACTAACCAGGCCCGACCCTGCTTAGCTTCCAAGATCTGATGGGATCGGATGCCACAGGGCTACCGCTGCAGGCTTGTTGTTGTTAGGTGCCCTCAAGTTGGTATCCGACTCATAGTGACCCTCTGTACAACAGGGGAAACACTATGCTCAGTGCTTCTCTGCTGTTCATAGGGTTTTCGATGGTGGATTGATTTTTGGGAGTGGGTTGCTGGGTCTGTCTACCAAGCCTACAGCACCTGGCATTCCCAGGCAGTCTCCCATCCAGGTACTAACCAGGCCCGACCCTGCTAGGCTTCCAAGATCAGACAGGATCAGATTCCACAGTGCTACAGCTGCAGGCTTGCAGCAAGGAGTTGAGTTCAAATTTGCATGGGATATATTAGTCAGGGGCTGGGATTTAGCTCAGTTGGTAGAGCACCGCTCTGCAGTCTCTGAGGTCCCAAGTTCGATTCCCAGCCCTGCAAAAATGGGAGACGGATGTGGCAGCCTACTCCCAAGGCAATCCCAAAACAATCTGCCATTGAAAACCCTATGAGGGTCACTATGAGTCGGACACGACTCAACGGCACAGAACAACAACAACATATTAGTCAATGTTCTCTGGAGAAACACAACAAATGCCATGCATACATACGTACAGAAGAGATGCGAGGAACTGGCTCATGTGATTAGGAAGGCTGAGAAGTCCAAAATCCGCAGGGTGGGCTGACAGGCCATGGACCCAGGGCAGAGCCAATGTTGAAGTTGTTGTTGTCGTCGTTGTTATTGTTAGGTGCCATTGAGTTGGTATCTGACTCATAGCGATCCTCTGTACAATAGGGGAAACACTATTGCCAGTGCTTCTCTGCTGTTCATAGGGTTTTCAATGGCAGATGGATTTTTGGGAGTGGGTTGCCGGGTCCTTCTCCCAGCTGAAGTTGTAGTCAAAGGCAAATCACTGACAGAATTCTCCGATGTTTGGGGGAAGCTAACCTTTTGCTCTGTGTGGACTTCCCCTGTTTGGATGAGGACTACCACATAATGGAAGGCAATTGGCTTTACTCAGAGCCTACCAATTCCAGTGCCAGTCTCCTCCAAAAACACTCTCTGAAACCTCCAGAAGCATGTTGGACCATGTGTCTGAGCCAAGATGAAGCCACATTAATACACAAAACTAACCAGAACCTGAGGATCTCAGGGAAGCCAGCACTGGGAGACGTCCAGTCAGACGAGAGCAAGAGAGGAAGGGAAGAGCCTCACTGCACATCCCAGGCTGGGAAGCTCTCCACGAAAACATAGACCACTCTGCCTCATCGGGAATCAGGCCCTTGAGGTAAAATCCAGCACCTATATTTTAAACCCCTGCAGCTGTAGCCCCAGGGCATCTTAGCCCATCAGATCTTGCAGGGTCAGACCTGGTTAGTACTTGGATACGAGACCACCTGGGAACACCAGGTGCTGTAGGCTTGGGAGACGGACCTAGCAACCCCCTCCCAAAAATCAATCTGCCGTTGAAAACCCTATGAATAGCAGAGAAGCACTGACAATAGTGTTTCGCCCATTGTACGCAGGGTCACTATGAGTCGGATACTGACTTGACGGCACCTAACAACAACAACATATTCTAAACAAATTCCTCAGGCTACATTCAGCAATTATAAGTACCTAAGTTATATATTTGCCTGCAGCCGTAGCCCTGTGGCATCCGATCCCATCAGATCTCCAAAGCTAAGCAGGGTCTTGCCTGGTTAGTACTTGGATGGGAGACCTCCTAGGATGCTTGACAGCACCTAACAATAACAACAAGTTATATATTTATGTCATAAATGTGAAATAGGCTTTATACTTATATATTTGTTGATATACATAATACACTTCTATACTAAGTGAATAATTTATATGCAAACATGGGATCTAAGCCTGTTATATAAATATTAGGTACTGGTGCATTTATAGGTACACTAGAAATCCCGCACATTAGTGCCCAAACCAGAGGCTGGCTGTCCTGTGAACGCTCTGCCTTTCTTTGCATCCTTCATCTAGGTGTCCAATTCTGGACCTGGGGCAGCCAAGCCAGTGTAATAAATCACACTGACTGATGCACCGTGGTGACTGTCCCAAAGCCATGTAAGCAGGCCACGCTGGGGAGCAGAGAGGGAAGAGTCCCTGGGGGAGGCTGGCTGCGCTGTGTCAGGCGTGAGGTGGCCTCTGAGCAGATCCTTGAGAGACACAGGGGATGTCACTGGACAGAAGGCATGGGGAGGTGAGTGCAGTGATTAGGGACAGAGACGCTCAGGTGCTCCGGGCCACAGGTGAGAGATGGTGGGGGAGGGGAGGCAGTGACATCTGCAGGGTCATCTGTACTTTGTGTACAAATGCACAGTGGCCCTGACTGCCCTCAGGTTATTTTTCTCAGCTTGTTGTTGTTGTTAAGTGCCATCAAGTCATGTCTGACTCATAGTGACCCTCAGAGGGTTTTCAATGGCTGGCTGTTTCGGGATTGCCTTGGGAGTGGGTTGCCACAAATTTCTCCCATTTTTGCAGGGCTGGGAATCGAACTTGGGACCTCAGAGAGTGCAGAGAGGCGCTCTGCCAACTGAGCGAACTCCCAGCCCCCTCCTCAGCTTAGACTGCTAATTTTAGATGCACAGTTGCATATGACCTGACTCGAGGAGAGGGCAGATTGGAGTGGTGTCAGAGTTCCCCAAGTGTCCACTGGCGGCCCAGAGCCCGACAACTGCCCAGGCCGGGGCCGCTTGGCATCAGAAGCACTTGGACCTCAAGACTGGAGCCTGAATGTCATGCCCTGGCTGTCTAGCCCCAGATGATTGTCTGATTATCTCTGATCCATCCATCCCAGTTCCCAGCAGGCCTCTTCCCATGTCCCCCTCGGACAGGAGTTCAGGATCGTGGGAGCCCGAGGCTGCTGCCTGTCAGTGTGTTCGAGTCCCTGCTGTCCACCAGGCACGCAATTCCGTCACTGTTGGTCCTCTCCACACTTGTCTATGAGCTGGCGGGCCCCACGGCCAGACGTGGCAACTGCGTGGGAGAGCGAGTGACTCTTCAGCCTGGGCTCTGAATTTGCTCCCAGTTCCTATGGAGAAGAAGACACGAGGGTCTGTTCCCGTTCCAAGTAGGGCTGGTGCGGTAGTGGGAGCATCGGCCCTGCCTCTGCTGCTTAGGCTTCCTTCCCTCGTGCCAAGTGACTCCCACTCAGTGCACATCCAGGCCAGGGGCGACTGCCTCTCCCCACCAGGCTTCCAAATTCGATGATCTCACCTCCTCATGTTGTTGTTGTTGTTAGGTGCTGTCGAGTCGGTATCCGACTCATAGCGACCCTCATAGGGTTTTCAATGGCTGACTACTTCGGGATTGCCTTGGGAGTGGATTGCCAGGTCCTTCTCCCATTTTTGTGGTGCTGGGAATTGAACTCGGGACCTCAGAGACTGCAGCGCAGTGCTCTACCCACTGAGCCAAATCCCAGCTCCACCTCCTCATAGCAATGCCAAATTCCCCCAGATTGGGTCTTGTAAATCAGCCTCCTGCCTTAAAAGAAGCATCTCTTAGGCATGATAGGGTGTTTCTTGTTTGTTTGTTTGTTTTTGTGGTTGTTTTTAAATACTCATGTTGAGTTTAAGAAAGAACATTATTGGGGTTGAGGGAATAGCTCAGTGGCAGAGTGGCTTGCAGCATATGTGGGGCCCTGGGTTGGATTCCCAGCCCGCAAAACCAACCAAACAAAAAAAAACATTGTCCACATGAGAGCCTAGAACTCTGGCTTTATCATTAGTGCATTCACTGAGTGATCTAGAGGAGAATAACAATGGCTTTCAAATTACTTTAAAAGATGTCTCCTTATGGACATCAACAGTCTCAATGACTGCAAGTGAACCCCGCCCCTTTATCTCTGAACATCTTCAGTCACACCCTCCTCACTCCCTCCATCTTTCTTGTACACCTACAGTGTGCATTGCTGTGTGCTGGGTGTGGCGGGAGCGGTCGCCGTCCTGGGAGTGCGAAGCGTGGTTGGAGCTGAGGCAAACAGGCATGACGTTTCAGTGACGTCAGACAGTGTCTACTCTGCTCTCCGCCTAGTCAGACCTCCACTCCCTGGGACAGCTCCAGGCCCGCCTGCTCTGTGGCGAGACCCTCAGCCTGTCCCAACTGCACGGCTTTTCGCTGAGGGTCAGTTTTCCTGGCCTGTGGACGGCCTTCAGTGTTGACTTCCTTGTCCAGTTTGGGCTGTGTTTATCCCCTTAGCTGACTGCCTTGCAGGGGAGTGAGCAGGACACACATTCATTCATTTATTCATTCTCTCTGTCTCTGTCTGTCTCTGTCTGTCTGTCTGTCTGTCTGTCTGTCTCTCTCTCTCTCTCCCCGATCCAGGACTGGGCTTTTGAGCCTAGGGCCTCGCACATGCTAGGCAAGTGCTGAAGTCACGCCTTCAGTCCCCTCTTATTTTTATTTTCTTTAAGCTTAGGACAGGGTCTTGCTGAGTTACTCAGACTGCCTCTGGCCTCAAACTCGTGATCCTACCGCCTCAGCCTCCCGAGTTGCTGAGATCACAGGTGCGTGCCACAGTGCCCCACCCTAGATTGTCATTTCTTTTGCTTTCCCCCTGATAACTAATTAGTTGATGGAAAAGACTCAGAAGACCAGCGATAAAGGCCAGGGCTCACCCTCCAGTCTTGCAAGGCATCACATCTGCAGCACCTGTTTAGCCTCCTGACAGCCCGGAGAGGAGCAGAAGCAGCCAGCAGCCAGCAGCTGTGAATGCACCAGAGGGAATCAGCGGCAATCAGGTCAGTTTGAAGCAAGAAGAGCCCAGGCAGAGGTCAGTAGATTATCTATATTCCAATCAAGACCCATGATCACTAGCTTTTTGTAGTTCTGAGCTGATTTCTGACAAAGAAATAAACAAAAAGCCCTCATTGACCCTCTCACGTGCCCCCGGACTCTCTAGCAGAACCACAAAAGAGACTTGAGAGATCTTTGAAATCCTTGTTATTCTCCTCTAGACATTTCAATGACTATAATCATGATAAAGCCAGAGACCTCTCATGGCCGTCTTAAACTGCTACTCATTTTCTGCCCTGATGTTAATGATGTTCTTTACAAAACTCTACATAGTATTATTTAAGTCAAAATCTCCCCCGTCAGTTTGCCTTGCTGTGGGGGCTTGAGTGTTACTGTGATACTGAAAGCTATGCCACCAATATTAGAGACAGCAGCAGGGCCATACACTGTGGACAGGTTTCAGCTGAGCATCCAGAATAAGACAGACTAGGAGAAGGACATGGCCAACCCACTTCTGAAACAATGAGCCATTGAAAACCCTAGGAATAGCAGAGAAGCACTGTCAGATATAGTGCCAGAAAATGAGCCCCCAGGTTGGAAGAGACTCAAAAGATGACTGGGGAAGAGTTGCCTCCTCAAAGTAGAGTCCACTTTAATGACAGGAATGGAGCAAAGCCCCAGGGACCTCCATTTGCTGATGTGGCACAACTCAAAATGAGAGGGAACAACTGTAAACATCCATTACTAATTAGAACATGGAATGTACAAAATATGAATCTAGGTAAATTAGAAATCGTCAAAAGGGAAATGAAGCAGATAAACATCAACATTTTAGGAATCAGTGAGCTGAAATGGACTGGCATGGGCCATTCTGAATCAGAGAATCATATGGTCAACTATGCCAGGAATGACAGATTAAAGAGAAATGGGGTTGCATTCACCATCGAAAACAACAACAACAACAAAAATTTCAAGCTCTGTCCTGAAGAACAACGCTGTCAATGATAGAATGATATCCATATGCCTACAAGAAAGGCCAGTTAATATGACTATTATTCAAATTTACAGCCCACTAAGAAGGCTACAAATGAAGATAGGGATGATTTTTACCAGATTCTGCAACCTGAAATAGACTGAACATGCAATCAAGATGTACTGATAATTACTGGTGACTGGAATGTGAAAGTTGAAAACAAAGACTAAGGCTAAGTAGTGGGAAAATATGGCCTTGGTGACAGAAACTATGCTGGAGATTGCATGATTGTATGAGAGAATTTCGTCAGACTAATGACCTTTCATGTAAACGAATTTTTTCACCAAATACACATCAACTATACACATGGACTTCATCATATGGAACATATAAGAACCAAATTGACTGCATTTGTGGAAAGAGACTACAGAAAAGCTCATCAAATGTCAGAATAAGACTAGGTGCTGGTTGTGAATTAGACCATCAATTGCTCACATGCAGTTTCAAACTGAAACTGAAGGAAATTAGAGTAAGTGGAAGAGAACCAAGGAATGACTGAGTATATCCCACCTGAATTCAGAGACCACCACAAAAACAGGTTTGATGTGTTAGACACTAATGATCAAAGACCAAACAAATTGTGGCATGACATCAAAGACATCATTCATGAGGAAAGCAAAAGGTTATTTAAAAAAACAGGACAAAAAAGAAAAAAACAAATTATATGTCAAAAGAGACTCTGAAACTTGCCTTTGAACATTGAGCAAAGTAAAAGAAGACAAGAAGTTAAAAACTAAACAGAAGATTTTACAGGGAAGCTTGAGAAGACAAAATCAAATATTATAATGACATCTGCAAAGAGCTGGAGACAGAAAACCAAAAGGGAAGAATACACTTTGGTTTTTGCAAGCTTAAGGAATTAAAGAAAAAATTCAAGCCTCAAGTGGCAATATTGAAGGATTCTACAGGGAAAATATTAAATGATGCAGAAAACATCAAAAGAAGATGGAAGGAATACACAGAGTCATTGTACCAAAAAGAATTGGTAGATAACCAACAATTTCAAGAGGTTGCATATGATCAAGAACCAATGGTACTTAAGGAAGAAGTGGAAGCTGCTTTGAAGGACTTGGCAAAGCACAAGGCTCCAGGCATTAATGGAATACCAATTGAGATGTTTTAACAAACAGTTGCAGCACTGGAGGAATTCACATGTTTATGCCAAGAGATTTGGAAAACAGCAGCTACCTGGCCAACTGACTGAAAGAGATCCATATTTGTACCTGTTCCCAAGAAAGGGGATCCAACCGAATGTGGAATTGATTGAATGATATCATTAAAATCACAAGTAAGTAAAATAGTGCTAAAGATAATTTAAAAGTGACTGCAACAGTATATAGACAGGGAACTGCCAGAAAAATCAAGCCAGATTCAGAAGAGGGCATGGAACCAGGGACATAATTGCTGATGTCAGATGGATATTAGCCGAAAGCAGAGAATACCAAGAAGACGGCTGTCATTGTTTTATTGATTATGCAAAGGCTTTTGACTGTGTGGATCATAACAAATTATGGATAACATTGCAAAGAATGAGAATACCAGAGCAATTAATTATACTCATGAGGAATTTGTATGAGGACCAGGAGGCAGTCCTTCAAACAGAACAAGGAAACACTGCCTGGTTTAAAGAAGGGTGTGTGTCAGGGCTATGTCCTTTCACCATACCTATTCGATGTCTATGCTGAGCAAATAATACGAGAAGCTGGACTTTAGGAGGAAGAACAGAGTACAGGGATTGGAGGAAGACTCATTAACAATTGATGTTATGCAGATGACACAACTCTGCCAAAGCGGAAGAGAATCTGAAACATTTACTGATGAAGATCAAAGAACATAGCCTTCAGTATTGACTGTGCTTTCATATCAAGAAAACAAAAGTCCTTACAAACTAGGTCAGTACACAACTCCATGATAAATGGAGAAAAAATTGAGGTTGCCCAAGATTTTACTTTACTTGGTTCTCTAATCAACACCATGGAAGCAGCAGTCAAGAAATCAATAGACACATTGCATTGGGAAAAGCTGTTGCAAAAGAGCTCTTTAAAGTGTTGAAAATGAAAGATGTCATATTGAAGACGAAGGTGTGCCTGACCGATGTCATTATATTTTCAGTCTGATCATATGCTTGTGAAAGCTGGACACTGGGTAAGGGAGACAGGAGAAGAATTGATGCCTTTGAATTATGGTGCTGGAGATGAATATTGAATATACCATGGACTGCCAAAAGAACCAACAGATCTGTCCTAAAAGAAATACAACCATAGTGCTTCTTGGAAGCAAGGATGGCAAGACTGTGTCTTATGCATTTTGGACAGGTTGTCAAGAAGGACCAATCCCTTGAGAAGGACATCGTGTGTGGGAGAGTGGCAGGTCAACAACAAAAAAAAAAAAAAAGAGAGAGAGAGAGAGAAAGAAAGAAAGAAAGAAAGAAAGAAAGAAAGAGAGAGAAGGAAAAGAAAAGAAAAGGGAGACCCTCAACAAGATGGATTGACACAGAGACTGCAACAATGGGCTTAAACATAAATAAGATGGTGTGCCTGGCACAGAATCTTTGAATGTTTTGGTTCTGTTGTGCACAAGGTCACTATGAGTCAGATGCGACTTAGGGGTACCTAACTTTGGGGAGAGATATGTGTGTGTGTGTGTGTATACACACATACACATATATATGTATGTATATATATACACATATACATATATATGTACATGTATGTATGTGTGTATATACACATATGTATATACATACATATATGTATGTGTATATATACATAAATACATACATATACACACATACATACATATGTGTGTGTATATATACATATGTATGTATATGTATATGTATATACACATATGCCAATCCAATCTAATATGTCTAAAAGCCACTTCTACATTTGCGAATCAAAATGAGTCATGAGTCATGGCCAGGTAGGTGTGAGTAAGAGTCCTTTATGTCTGAAGGAAATGGATTTGTAAATGTTACCAAGCATCAGCTATGCAGCTATTAAAAACCACCAACACTGAAGTGGTAGGGGCCTCCGTTACTACCAGTTTTCAGGTTTTGAGCATTAATGATTTTACTGAGATGTTTGTTGGAACCAAAACTGTAATCTGTTGAAGTGAGTAAACCACAGTAGCTCTTAAGCTGCAGAGTTTTGACGTGATGAGAAGGCCCAGCATCCTAATTTGCATAAGGGGTCCATGGCCCTATGTCATCTGGCTTCCTTTTTCTCTTTCCTTTTTCTACGTGTGTATGTACATTTTTATGCATAGATGGGTGGTATTTGGGGGTTGAACCCAGGCCTTCACACATATTTTGCAAGTGCTTTACTACGGGGCTGCATCCTCCGTCCATTTTTTTATTTTTATTTTTAATTTTATTTTGGGACTGATTCTGGCTAAATTACACAGGTTGCCTCTGCCTGGACCCTTGGATTTTTCCTGCCTCAGCCCGGGGTGTTGCTGGGGTTAGAGGCGTGGCCAGAGGCGTGGGGTTAGAGCCCTGTGGGCTTCACGAGACTGCCGACAACAGTGCATCTGTTTACCTCCATTAACTACCGCAGAGAGGTCTTGCGGAAATTTGAACCTCCAGCCCCATCGTAGGCACGTCCATGCGTGTTTAGTGCAAGGAGTTTTGAATTACGATTTGATCAATGCAGTTCTGAAAGCTCACCATTCGCAACTGTCATTCCTGTAGATGGTTGAACAGCCTTGAAGACAGCCCTCAATCTACTGTGGAGGATTTCCTTTGTGATCCTCGGCCCATCTGTGCAACCAACAGCCTGCACTTCTGTCTCATTTTCTGAAATTAAATCCCACGCAAAGTAGAGCAACAGCCTCTCTCCCGCCTCATGCATGCATTTTGAGAAGGCCTAAGATACAGATGAAGCATCCTGAATTCCAGAAAGCATTTGTCTACATGCACATGCAGATCACTGTTTCTAGGAAGACAGCATCCCCAAGGACTCAGTGTCACCTCACTGGAGTGCCCCTAGATTCCCACAGGCAGCTTCGTGCATCCCGTGATGAACGACTTCCAGAGGGAAAACATCTGCGCCTCCCCCTGGAGCTCAGGCTGCAAAGAAATGCGCTGAGCTTTAGACCTAAGTCCACACTTGGGATGATGTCAAGGCCATTCACCCTGCCCAGCCTCTGGAGAGATGGAGTCTCATGGGGGTACTTGTTGTTGTTAGGTGCCATTGAGTTAGGTCCAACTCATCATGACTCTCAAAGGGTTTTCAATGGCTGATTGTTTCCCGATTGCTTTGAGAGTGGATTGCCACATCCTTCTCCTGTTTTTGTGGTGCTGGGGATCAAACCTGGATCCTCAGAGACAGCAGTGGGGCACTCTATCAACTGAGCTAAACCCCAGCCCAACTGGGTACCTAACCATAAATACCTGGGTATTTAAAATCCCCACCAACTTCCTCTCCATTCTTAGTAAATTACCATAAAGCCTTTTGGTCTCTCCCCATCAGACCTGTTTTCCCAGTCTGCCACTGTCTCTGTAACTCTTTTTTGAATGGTTTGTAAGTTTTTCCCATTCCTATAGGTTGTGAGGCCTAAAGTAGAGGCAATATGTTTTTGGCCCTTTTTGGAATTCACACTCAGACCAGGGGGGCTGGGATTTAGCTCCTTTGGTAGAGCACTGCTCTGCAGTGGCTGAGGTCCCGAGTTCGATTCCCAGCACCCCAAAAATGGGAGAAGGACCTGGCAATCCACTCCCAAGGCAATCTCGAAACAATCAGCCATTGAAAACCCTATGAGGGTCACTATGAGTCGGACACAACTCGACGGCACCTAACAACAACAACAACAACAACAACAACAACAACAACTCAGACCAGGACACATCATTGTATTTTTGGCTTGTGGTGAAATGGTGCAATTTCTCCTAAACTCTAGTCTTCTTCCTTTTGGTGTCAGTTGGGTGCACGGGACTGGGAGTAGAATAATCAAATGTATTTGCTTGGTTTTGAACTTTTACCTCTTATAAAGGCCATTTTATTCTTTGAAATCTTTTAAAAAAGAAACATACTCAGATTCCCTGTGGCATCCGATCCTGTCAGATCTTGGAAGCTAAGCAGGGTCGGGCCTGGTTAGTCCTTGGATGGGAGACTGTCTGGGAACACCAGGTGCTGTAGGCTTGGGAGAAGGACCCGGTAACCCACTCCCAAAAAACAATCAGCCACTGAAAAGCTTATGAATAGCAGAGAAGCACTGACAATAGTGTTTTGCCTGTTGTACATAGGGCCGCTATGAGTTGGACACTGACTCCACGGCACCCAACAACAACAACAACTCAGATTTTAAACAAGCTGTAATGTTTCTTCAAAATATTTGAACATTTCCAAAAACATTAGAGATGTTTTACCCACAGCAAAAACTATCTTTATTTTTTCTAGCTCAGTTTACCTAGACACAGTGAGCCTCACACAAAAGCCCGAGAGCCCAAGGCAAACTCCAACGCCCATGCCGTGTGTGCTTGAACACTGCAAACCAGAGCAAAACTTCAAGTAACAAGGTCCTATTCCAAAATTTCACAAGCATTTAAATGTTCCATTACTACTGAGGTTGAAGAGAGATACACCACACAGTAAGCTGAACGGCATAAGGGGAGGAGAGGCATTCTTGCAACGAACACTTATTTATTGAGCACCATATGCTGCCTGCCTGCAGCCATAGCCCTGTGGCATCTGATCCTGTCAGATCTCAGAAGCTAAGCAGGGTCGGGCCTGGTTAGTACTTGGATGGGAGACCGCCTGGGAACATCAGGTGCTGTAGGCTTGGAAGATGGACCTGGCAACCCACTCCCAAAAATCAATCTGCCACTGAAACCCCTATGAACAGCAGAGAAGCACTGACAATAATGTTTCGCCTGTTGTATGCAGGGTCGCTATGAGTTGGACACCGACTGGATGGCACCTAACAACAACAACAACATATGCTGCCCAGGGCTGGGGTTTAGCTCAGTTGGGAGAGGGCTGCTCTGCACTCTTTGAAGCCCTGGGTTTGATTCCCCAGCACTGCAAAAATGGCAGACGCCTGTGGCAATCCAATCGCAAAGCAATCTGGAAGCAATCAGCCATCGAAAACCCTATGAATGGCAGAGAAGCACTGACCTAGTGCCGGGCACCATGCAGCGTTGGATAGTGTTTTGTTCTGTTGTATAATAGGGTTACTAAGGGTCAGACCCAACTCCACAGCACCTATCAGTTGCTTCCTAGCACCTCACTGATTGTTGCAAACAAGACCAAAGAAAAAAAGGAGACAGTTACTTTTATATCTTAACATTGGTTATTAAGGGTTTCTGGCTTAATGTAAGAATAATTATATCATATGAATTTTTAAATGATTGATAGATATAAAAAAATCTGTACTGTGTCTGGCACATAAGTAAGCATTCAACAGATGATAGCCATGGCTACAATGACAAGCATTCAGTAAGTAATAACTGCTGTAATTATTGGGTTGGGATTTAACTCAGTTGGTAGAGCACTGCTCTGCAATCTTTGAGGTCCCAAATTCTATTCCCAGCACCACAAAAATGGAAGAAGAATGCGGCAATCCACTCCCCAGGCAATCCTGAAACAGTCAGCCCTTGAAAACCCTGTAAGGGTCACTTTGAGTCAGACACGATTCAATGGCACCTAACAGCATTGTAATTATTATTACTCTCCTCTCTCATCAAGATACTTACCAACTCTTCTTTGAAGTTGTAGGTGAAGATACTATTCATTTAGCTGTCTGATGCCTTTTCTGTAAATAACAGAAAGTATACAATAATATATTAACATATTACATATTTATATTAATATTTTATTATACATCAATATCATCCTTTTATTTACATTATGTAACTATAATGATGGTACTATCATACATTATAATTATACAATATCACTATCTAATAATTCTTTAATTTAATATGAAAATGTAAATAACATAAATCCACTTAGAATACTGAGAGCAAAAAAAATTTGCCCTTTAATTCAGGGTTGCCCAATGAGATGTAATGCAAGCTCAAAATGGGAACTACCTATGAAATTTTAAATTTTCTAGTAACCACACTAAAACAGTCAAAATAAATAGATGAAATTAATTTTAATATATTTTATTTAATACAAATGACCAAAAGGTCACAATTTCAACCTGTAATCAAGATAAAAATTTATTATGACATATTTTGCTTTTTTATACTATCTTCAAAATATAGTGTCTTTTACTCTTACAGCACATTTCCATTCTGACCTACCACATTTCAAATGTTCAGTAGCCACATGTTATCATCTTCTATAGCACAAATCTACTTGACTGATTAATAGTGGTAATTATGTAAAACATTGTATTTCTTTTTATTGCCCTGTTTACCAGGAAACTCAAAGCTAGATCTGGTGCTCAGTTATAGAAATGTTCTCGCCCTGAGCCAGGCGCAGTGGCGCACGCCTGTAACCCCAATGGCTCCAGAGGCGGAGGTGGGAGTATTGCAAGTTCAAGACCAGAGGCAGTCTGTGTAACTTAGCGAGACCCTGTCTCAAAAAGTAAAAAATGGGCTAGGGGTGCAGCTCAGTGGTCTAGCACTTGCAGAGCATGCAAGCGCAAGGCCCTGGGTTCAGACCCCAGTAACACCCACACACACACACCCACCCACACACACAAATTGTAGCAGGTTGATCTCCAAAGAGGTTGGTTTTTATATAATTGAAGCAGAGGGTCTAAGAAAGTAACTGGGCTTGAAAGCTGAGTTGACATGCCAGCTCTGATGTGTTACCTGTAACTTGATAAAGCAGCCTAACCTCTAAGGCTTGATCCTAACCTGTAAAATGGAGATAACCTAATAACCTTGTGGGTATCTTCTGAGACCTACTGGATGGAGCGCATGTGAAGTCCCTGGCACAGACCTCATGGTCCTCATAAGAGTGGAATGCTTGAGTTACGGAATGCACTAAGTTATGCAGACTGCCTCTGTTCTCAAATTTGGGATCCTCCTGCCTCTGCCTCCCAAGCCACTGGGATTACAAGTGTGCGCCACCACATTTGGCTCCCCTGCTACAAAATTATAAACTCAATAAATATAGTTAGAGCGCTCTTTATGAGCTAGCCACTGCCCTAAATAATGAGGATACACAGAAAAGACAAAACCTCTGATCTGCAGGAGCTCACCATGGAAGAAATGGAAAGTGAAGAAAAAGGTCACAAATATTTGGAAATTCTGTAGTGGATTTTTCATGAAAGGTTCTAAATGATTGCACATAAATGTATCTAGGGTAATAAATTAGAAAAAGTAGTTCAAAGCAATTAGAACTCTCAAGGTGCCAATAAATGTGTTAACATTTACTGCCACCACCCCAGTTCATTCTGAAATGGCTCATATGCCCTCTCTAGTGCCTGCATGCCCATCCATTAGCTATGTAAAGGTAAAATGCCACCTGAGGATACAATGTCTCATGCAGTATCTCAGTATAAACTGACACCCAGTGCCCTTAGCTAACGTGTTCCAGTGGCTTTACAGTGCATGAAAGAAAGTTCCCACGTGATTTCTTTAATGTTTGGCAGGGCTTACAAATGCATTCCAGATTTCACCCACTCATGCGACTAGCAAATACATGAGCAAAATACTCTCATTTTCCCCTGGGTGCTATCATTTTAGCTTTCTCCCCAACATCTCAGCTTGGCAGATCTTGATAACAAATTAATGTATAAAAGTCATTGTCACATGAAATCATTATGCATATAGCATCTTTCTTTCTTTTTCTTTCTTTTTTTTTTTTTTTGGTGATACTTGGGTTTGAACCCAGGGCCTTGCACTTGCACGATTTGCAAGTGCTGGACCACTGGCCTTTTTTTTTTTTTTTTTTTTTTTTTTTTTTTTTTTTTTTTTTTTTTTTTTTTTTTTTTTTTTTTTTTTTTTTTTTTTTTTTTTTTTTTTTTTTTTTTTTTTTTTTTTTTTTTTTTTTTTTTTTTTT
>VMDO01007648.1:0-89617 GCA_007922755.1 Pedetes capensis | reverse complement strand
CGAGGCAGCCTACCCGCCTTCCGACTCAGATCCACCCCCCAGGGGACCCTGGAAGTTGGGGAAGAGTTTAAACCATCTGTCAAATAACCAGAAAAAGAAAACACATTTTGAAAATCGAGAAGTGGCACAGGGGCTTGGGGTTCTGGTCAGCAGCCCTACTGAGTCCCTGGAGGAGTTGTCTCCCTAGAACAACTGTCATTGCTGCAATGGGCTGCGTGACACAGGAAGCCTGCGAAGCTGTCCATGTGCTGCCCACGAGTTCTGGTTCCTCTCAAAGCACCGCCAGCCACAGGAGGGTGGGTCACAGGGAGGCGGTGCTGCAAGGCCCGCAGGGGCAGCTGAAATGCTGTCTGCCAGCCCCACGTTCAGCCATGCCATCAAATGAGAGAGGGGAGGGGAGGGGAAGGGAAGAGCGGAGACAGAGGACAGGCAGGGAAGAAGAGGGGAAGGAAGGGGGGCAGAAGGGAGGAGGGGAGGAGGGGAAGAAAGAAAGGAGGAGGAGGGAAGAGAGTAGAAGGAGAGCCAGGTGCAGTGGGACACACCTGTGACCCCAGTGAGTTGGGAGGCTGAGGCAGGAGGATCACAGATTCGAGGCCAGAGGCAGCCTGTGTAACTTAGCAAAAGCTTGTCTCAAGATAAAAAATAAAAATGGGCTGAGGGTGCAACTCAGGGGTAGGTAGAACACTTGCAAAGCATGCATGAGACCCTGGGTTCAACCTCCAGTACCTTTAGATAAAGAAAAAAGAGAGAAAAAAGAGGGCCGACAAGGGAGCTCCTCCCTCTCCCACTGTCAATGGGCAAAACCCACTCTGAAGCCTTAATATTTTGCTCAGCCATTGTACTTCAGGAAATTTATCATAAGGAAAGAAGCATGAGCGTCTGAGGAAGGGAGGAAAGAAGAAGAAACAGAAAAAGAGAAAGAAGAGGAAGAAAAAGAAAGGAAAAAGAGAAAAGAAAGAAAGGAAGAAAAGCAAGCAAGCAAGAAAGCAAGCAAGCAAAGGGAGGGAGGGGGGGTAGGGGAAGGGAAGGAAGGATGGGTAGGTGGTAAGGAAAGAAGGAAGGAAGGGAATGAGAGAGGGAAGGAGGCAGGGAAGAAGGAAAGAAGAAAGGAAGGAGAGATAGAAAGAGAAAGAGAGAGAGAGAAAGAAAGAGGAAGGAAGGAAAAGGGAAGGAAAAAAAAGGAAGGAAGGAGGGAAGGAGGGAGGGAAGAAAGGAAAAAATAACTACAAGGACATCAATTAGCACCCAGTTCATAGCAGAAAAACACTGTCACCAGCTTCACTGTCCATCCTGAGGGTGGGAAGAAACGTCCCTGAGTGTGGACTGTGGCAGTGACCTACTGTGGAAGACAAAGGGCGCTGGCCTCCATGTGTGCCCACGTACACGGGAAGTGACCTGGTAAGCAATGGGCTCTGGAGGGAAGAGTTGGGCATTTTCAAGTTTCTTTCTGTTTATTTTCTAACCTGCTAAATTTGTATATGGGCTGGGATTTAGCTCAGTGGGTAAAGTGCTGCACTGCAGTCTCTGAGGCCCCAAGTTCAATTCCCAGCACCGAAAAAATGGGAGCGGGGCCTGGCAATCCACTCCCAAGGCAATCCCGAAGCACTCAGCCATTGAAAACCCTATGAGGGTCGCTATGAGTCGGATACCGACTCGACGGCATCTAACAACAACAACAAATTTGTACACATGTAATAACTAAAATAACTTTTTTGTGTGGTCCTTGGGGGTTGAACCCAGGACCTCCCACACACTTTGCAAGTGCTCTGTCACTAAGCTGCACCCCCAACCCCCTTTTTAATTTTTTATCTTGATACAGGGTCTCGCTGAGTTACACAGGCTGCCTCTGGCCTCGAACCTGTGATCCTCTTGCCTCAGCCTCCTGAGTCGCTGGGATGACAAGCATGCGCCACTGTGCCCAGCTACTAAAAGTAACTTTTTAAAAAGTAAATGTTCTTTCTTGCCAAAACCTGCCTGAATGCTAAACTGAGCCGAAAATATGAAATTGCCTTAGATTTGACCACTTTGCACATACAAGAATAGCAGTTTCTTACGGTTCAACTCGATTTTGTCAAAAAAACCAGATAAGGGGCAAGACCTGCCGGACTCATTTCCTCTGGCCTGCTCGGGGCCAAGTGAACAGGCAGCTGTTGGGGTTCACTCTGGCCTGGCGGGGTAACAGCTTGCCTCAACACGGGTACTCGGGACTGCTGGAAATATGCAAGACCGGTGGCACCAAAGAAGGGTTTCCGGAGCCTTCTCGCAAACAGGAACTGAATTTATTAAGCTGCACCTACCAAGGTGAGCAAAAGGGGGCGCAGCACAACGACGCTCGATGAAAATGTCCCACGGTGTGTCTCCTGTTGCCTCTCGCAGTTTGCCTTCTCTACTCTTCTCCTCCCCAAGGTGGGGGAAGAAAAGCGGAGAGCTCTTCATGTCTTGCTTGGAGCCTTCGCCACTTTGGAGGCCCTGGGCTTGACACGGAGTCTCACTTGTAGTCCCTACACGTCTTCATTGGTGGTGCTGGAGGTTGCAGGTCTCAGGAGTAGGTTGTGGGGGTCAGGTTTGAAAGGGCTCCGAGAGCAGGGGAACGTGGGAGGCTCAAGAGCATGAGGGGAAAAAAGGGAAGCTAGTAGGCTCAGTGGTGGTTTATATAGTTCCTATAAGGGGGCGTGGACCCAGAAATAGCCAATCAGGGAGCGGCTTGTGCCGGGTATGGCAGTTATGTAACTAGGGATTTAAAAAAGAAAAATTTTGATAGGGGTTAGGCGTAGGTCAGGCCAATCACCGAGCTTCCTTTTCCGACCTGTCAGGTGGCTCTGGGCAGCCAATCAGATTGAAGGAGGCCACAGAAGAGCTGGGCTGTTTGGAGGCCATCTTGGATCACCCGATGGGAGGGGGAGGAGTGAAATACCAGGATGTGGGACAAAGGTTGGCCGCCCCAGAGGATAGATGTTAGTCCTCCAAGAGGGCCAGACAAGCCTCTGTCCCTGCAGTTCCTTCTAGGACTCCCATCACTATGGTCCTGGGTTACGAGTGGGAGGGGTAAGAATAGGGTAAAGCGTGGATAAGGTTCAGGCCTGTACCTGGGTCAGGCAAATCTTCACCCAGGCCTCCTCCAGGTCTTTCTCGGGGACCCCCAAATGATTGCCAACAGGCAGCGAGTGGCCTGGCGTCCCTGTCCCTGTGCTACTCAGCTTCTCATCACCTAACAGAGCATCCGGGATGAAAACCTTTGAAAGAGGAAAAGGCTACTTTGCTCACAGCTCAGGAGGTTGCGGCCCAAGGCCAGGTGCACCCCTTGCTTTGGGCCCCATGGCCAAGAAAAAGGTAGCAATAGGAAGAGCAAGGGGCCGGGGTCCAATGATCCCATTGCGGGGCCCATCCCCAGTGACCAAGTCCCTCCCCCTGGCTCCCACCACCTCCTAACAGCACCTGCCTGGGGATTTAGCCTTGAACACAGGGGCTCTGGGGTGTACTGACCCCCACACCACAGCCCCTGGCAGGGTGGGACTCCCACCTCCCAGAGGGGACATCCTTGCCAACTCCAGCGCCACCGCCCAGCACAATCCCCATGCACCAGGTCCTCCCCCAATTCACCACTCACAAGGTCTTGCAAGGCGACGTCACCAGAGCTACAAATGGAGGAGATGGAGACGCATCCACTGTCACCCAGTCTCTGCACGCCTGGCTGACCCTCCACTGGACCCCAGATATCCTTCTGAGTTGTACGACAGGCCAGTGTCTGTTGCCAGAACCACGGGGTTTCCCTCCCGCCCCAAGCTCACCCCTGCATTTCACCCTGCGCCTACACTATACACCCAGGAGGTGATACTTTTGGAAATGAAAGAAACTGAAATTCTCTGCAGTTTTGGGTTGCAGCCGCCAGGCTTATTTTTCTTTTACCTTTTTTTTTTTTTTTTTTTGCGGTTCTGGGGTTGAACCCAGGGCCTTGTGCTTGCATGCTTTGCAAGTGCTGGACCACTGAGCTGCCACTTCCAGCCCTTTTTTTTTTTTTTACTTTTTGAGATAGGGTCTCACTAAATTACGCAGACTGCCTCTGGTCTCGAACTTGCGATCCTTCTGCCTCCGCTTCCCCAGCCGCTGGGATTACAGATGTGCACCACCACGCCCGGCTCCAGGCTTATTTTTCTGTCTTCACCAGGCCACCACTGGTGTGGGGACAAAGCAGATCCACCAATGTGGACCTTGACCGTAAATCTTCAGTGCCAGCCCAGCCCATGCAGACACTCTCCTGCCTCTTCACTGGACCATGAACACACACACATCAGCTTGGGTCAGTGCTGTCTACTGCGATCTACCCCAACCCTCGAAGAACAGCCACTGATCACTACCAGTATGACCCTAGGTGCCAATCATAAGAAAGCAGCAGAGGTCAGGGACACGGCAGTCCAGAGTCATCAAACCACTGGGAAATGGCCAGCACCCCTCACAGAGCTGGGCAGGGCAGCCGCGTGATTCCCTGGGCCCCCAATGCCAGCAGATGGAGATTGATTTTTCATTTTTGAAATGTGTGTTCACACTGCTGTGTTTGTGTCACCTGGGGATAGGCCCCGAGCATCTGGGCCAGCTACAGCTGAGAAACTGGTTACTTTCAAATACCCAGACACTCGGGGCATTAAAAAATACGTTCTAAAGAATGTTACCATTTGGGTCTTTTTAAAATATTCTTTTTCCTTCTGTGTTTCTGTTTTTCTGATTATAGAAGTAATACATACTCATTTTGTTCTGAGGTGCCATTGAGGCAGGTCCAACTCATAGCAACCCTATGTACAACAGAACAAACGCTCCCCACCACAGTGCTGTGCCCAGCACTATGTCAGTGCTTCTCTGCTATTCATAGGGTTTTCAATGGCTGATTACACACTCATAGAACATTTCTAAAATACTGAAAGTATTAAAAGTGCGTAAAAATACATACTCCCACCATCAAGATCAATTATATTTTCAGCTTCAAATTTTCACTATGAACAGAACTTATTTTTTAAATGGAAAAAAGAAGAGAAAAAAAGAATTTTAATTAGCATGTACTGACGGTTGTCTGCAACCATGGGTTGTACTCTGATTTTTTCCTTTCCTTTTTCTTCCCCTTCTTTTTCCTTTTCTTTCATTTCTTTCCTTTTCTTCTCTTTCATATTTACAGAGTGGCACCCTGTATTTTACATTTTTTCTCTCCCTCTTTACTCCTCTACATTCTTCCCCTCCCCCTCCTTGTTTCCCCATCATCCACTCCCTACCACAAGTTCCCTCCCCTTCATAACGGGTCCACTTGCATTTTCCATTCTTAGATAAGTATGATTTCCATTTATCTACTTTGTCATTAGGTGCCGTCGAGTCAGGTCCAACTCATAGCAACCCTATGTACAACAGCACAAAACACCCCTGACATAACATCATGCCTGCCAGTAGATCAATGCTTCTCTGCTATTAGTAGGGTTTTCAATGGCAGATTGTTTTTTGGGAATGGGCTGCCAGGTCCTTCTCTCAAGCCTACAGCACCCAGTATTCCCAGGTGGTCTCCCATCCAAGGACTAACCACGCCTGAGCCTGCTTAGCTTCTGAGATCCGATGCCACAGTGGTACGGCTACAGGCTACATTTGTGTATGTGTGTGTGTGTGTGGCTTCCATGGAGACAGTGAAGGACCTCCAACGGGTGGGCCGCAGCTGAGGGTCTGAAGCTGCAGGACACTGTCAGCCAGGGGCCACCTCCAAGGGATACAGGGGCAATGGGACACAACCTGTCTGCCATATTTTAATAAGATTTTGTGGTTTTATGTTTTAGACTTACAGAAACATGTTGGTACATTTATCATAGTTAATGAAGCAAGACTGACCCATTATTACTAACTAAAGCCCATAGTTTATTCACATTTCCTTAGGTTTTCCCCGAAGGTCCCTTTCCGTTCCAACATCTCATCCAGGACACCACATCATATGTCACTTTTGTGTCTCTTTCGGCTCCTCTTGGCTTGTCTTCTTTCTGATGACTTGACATCTTTGAAGACTTGTCATGGCTATTGTTGTTAGGTTCTGTCATATCGGCTCCAACTCATAGCGACCCTCTGTACGACAGAGCAAAACACTACCCAGCATTGTGCCACACACACAATCTTTTTATGTTTGAGCCCACTGTTGCAGCCACTGTGTTTCTTCTCATTTCAAGTCATGCTGTATCAGCAAAAGGAGGCCCTAGGGGCTTTACTCCATTCCTGTCATTATGGTCAGCTCTACTTTTAGGAGGCAGCTCTTCCCTAGTCATTTCTTGAATGCCTTCCAGCCTGGGGGGCTCATTTTTGATACTACATTTGACAGTGCTTCTCTGCTATTCATAGGGTTTTCTGTGGCTAATTATTTCACAAGGGGCTTCGGTTTAGCTCAGTTGGTTTTACCTCAATCTATGCACTCTGAGGATCCAAGTTCAATCCCCAGAGCCACAAAAACAGGAGAAAAATGTGGAAATTCATTCCCAAAGCAATCCTGAAACAGTCAGTCATTGAAAACCCTATGAGGGTCACTATGAGTGGACCTGACTTGATGTCACCTAAAAACAACAGTAATTTTGAGAGTGGGCTGCCGGGTCCTTCTCCCTGGTCTGTCTTAGTCTGGAAGCTCAGCTGAAACCTGTCCACCATGGGTGGCCCTGCTGGTATCTGAGATACCAGTGGCATAGCTTTCAGCATCACAGCAACATGCAAGCCCTCCCAGCACGGCAAGCTGACAGCCTCACAGGAAGGAACTGGGTGGGTGCAACGAAACTCAGGCCCAGATTGGTGTATTCGAATGAACGCCCTGTGTCTGCCTTTCCACCCTGGACACCAAAGCTAACTTCACCTTGGCCACTGAGGCAGTGAACTCCATTTGTATTTCTACAAACGCAAGTGGATTGCATGCACCTTTTTTTGGTTCCGTGGGGGCCTTCAGGCGCAGCCGCAGTTGACGGAGTCGGCACAGAAGCAGGCATCTGTCCGTTCCCTGCGGTGGAGGCCTTGTGTGAGCCCAGCGAGGTGGTGCCGACGCCACCCACAGATTTCTGCTGTGAAAAACGAGCTGCAAAACGCACCGGCCTTCAGCTTGGCTCCACCAGGATGGGGGAGGAAGGCGGGCTTGGGACCTCGTCCATGCGAACTGCAGACGGGTCACGCACAGAGACGTCCCCACGGCCTCCAGGGCAGCCTTCTCCCCTTCACGTCAGGATGGCTAAGGAACCCAATGACCAGCAGGCCGTTCCCAGTGACGGCGCATGGGGGCGACCAAGGCGGCCTCAGCCAGGGCCCCCACCCAGAGGTGGCGAGCGGTGGTAAGGGGAACCCACAGGGGCTTCCTGGGAGGGAGTATGCTCCCCTGCTCCCCGAGCCAGAGAAGCAAGCAAGTGGGGTGCACCCAAGCAGGAACGCGGCTTCTCTGTGCGCCTACCCTGCCTGATGCTCCACGGGATGCAGTAAGAGCTTTGCTGGCCCATCGGCCCCTAGCGGGTGAACGGGGGTCTCTCCCAATCCCCTCCAGGGCTGGAGAGGACGCGTCCCAGTGTCTACTCAGTGTTTGCCTGCTGCTGAGGGCCCTGAGCCCAGCTCCCCACGGCACCGTGTGGCTCAGGCCACCCGGCCACAGCTGCAACCCTTCCTGGTGCCTCCCCAAGCCCTGGCCACGGCCAGCACAGAGGCAGCACGGCCATCCCAGAACCAGGGCCAGAAGAGCGCCAGGAGCTCCTGAATGACCCCTGTGTCCCCAGCTGGGTGAGGCCGGGCGCAGGGTGGGCAAAGAGGCCCCCGGTGCCCCCTGTTCTCCGCAGATCACAGGAACCCGGATTCCCTTGCCTGGTGAGTCAGCGGGGCCGCACGGGTTCACCGCACGAGTCCACGGATGAGGCTCCGTCTCAAGTGCGATGGATTTTGTCGTGCCTGGAGAACGGGGCCAATTTCATCTCACCAGCCTGTAAACCTCTAAAGGGTAAGATAAGAAGTATCCATGCCCACAAGCTGGGACTTGGCAGCCGCAGCCTCTTGGGGAACGCGGCCCGCGCCCGCCCCTGGACCCCTCCCGGAGCACCCTCCCTGGGCCCCCTACGCATCCACACCTCCCCTCTGTGGGTGCCTCTCACCCAGCCCCCTGCGGTGGCCCCTGCCTACCTCCCAACCCGGCAGATCAGGAAGCGCGGTGGCAGAACACACCTTCCTCAAGGTCCCTAGCCAACTCTGTGCCATTACCACCCACCTGCTCTGCTCCCACGGCCACCCAGGGCAGTTCCAGCCTCAAGGCTCGGAAACTCCCCTCGTCCCCGCCCAGTGCCTCGCTCTGACCTACACAAACCACGTAAATCCCTGATGCCCAAAACTGGGAGCTCCCTAGGCCCAGGGTGCCCTGCCCCAAGCCAGCCCTTCAGTTCTGAAGGCTAAGTGCACCCACTTTTCCAGGATGAGCCCCGTAACCAGCCCCGCTCACCTCGGTACTCGCAGACCTCCTGGATTGTGCTTCTCGGGGAGGACCCTGGACCCAGACCCAGGATGGGGTTCTGATGCCACCGAATCCTCTCCGGCAGCCCCTGTCTACTCCCTCCCTCTGACCCCACCCAGCTCTAAGGACACAGCAAGGAAGACGGACCCAGCAGGTGCTTGGAAAATAACTGTAGAGTGCATGGATGGGTGGATGGATGGAAAAGGGACACAGGAGTAACTGAAGTGGAGGACCCCCACGTGCCCCTTAGCTTGCTATGCTGTGGGGGCTTGTACATTGCCGTGATGCTGA
Organism: Pedetes capensis; assembly: GCA_007922755.1. Classification (NCBI taxonomy): domain Eukaryota; kingdom Metazoa; phylum Chordata; class Mammalia; order Rodentia; family Pedetidae; genus Pedetes; species Pedetes capensis. The sequence continues at coordinate 80,853 of VMDO01007648.1, read as the reverse complement.
AAGCTATGCCATCGATATTTCAGATACCAGCAGGGCCACCCCATGGTGGACCGGTTTCAGCTGAGCTTCCAGACTAAGACAGACTAGAGAGAAGGACCCATCACCCCACTCCCAAAACAATTGAAAACCCTATGAATACGAGGGGGCTGGGATTTAGCTCAGTGGGTAGAGCACTGTGCTGCAGTCTCTAAGGTCCCAAGTTCAATTCCCAGCATCACAAAAATGGGAGAAGGGCCTAGCAATCCACTCCCAAGGCAATCCCGAAATAGCCACTGAAAACCCTATGAGGGTCGCTATGAGTCGGATACTGACTCGACGGCACCTAACAACAACAACAACATGAATAGGAGAGAAACACTGTCAAATATAGTGCCAGAAAATGATCCCCCCAAGGCTGGAAGGCATTCAAGAGACAACGAGGGAAGAGTTGCCTCCTCAAAGTAGAATCAGCCTTAATGGTAGGAATGGAGTGAAGCCCCTGGGACCTCCTTTTGCTGATGTGGCATGACTCAAAATGAGAAGAAACACAGTGGCTGCAACAATGGGCTCAAACATAAAAAAGATCATGCGTATGGCGCAGTGTTGGCTAATGTTCCTTCTGTTGTACACTGGGTAGCTATGAGTCAGATCCAACTCGACAGCATCTACCAACAAAAAAGTAGAGGACACCTGCCCCCGCTTGTGACACTGCAGAGACCCCATGTATCGAAGGCCTAAGAAGAGATGACATATGGAGGCAAGGTGAGAGGGTCCCCCTTTATGTGCCCAGCACCCCCGTTTCAATTCCAGATAAACATCCCACACGATAGAGAAAAGGAACAACATTTACAGGGAGCTAAGGTAAGGGTTCCTAAAGCCAGGGGCTGGGAGTAGATGTCGGAGGAGACGCTGCCCCTGGGTGCAGCAAATCAAGTGCTGTCACAATGGTCATCTCTGCGGAATAAGCCCAAACCCCTGTGATCAAGAAGAAAACCAGTGGTTAATAAAAGACAATTTGTTTAGAAGCTGAAATCTGTCAGAGCCCACAGGAGAGTCAAGATCAGGAATTTCCAGTGCAAGACAGCACAAAGACACGTCCCCAAGATCCAAAGACAGCCCGCACGCGCCACCTGCCATACCCTGGTATGCTGCCCTGCCGCCCCTTCCCTGCCATTCGAAGGGTAAAGAAAGTCCCCAGGCAGAATCTTCACAGTACGCATATACAACATGAGGCACAGCTGGGCAAGGGTGGGGTTAGGGGACCCCTGACCTCTACCAACCCCCTTCCCTGGAGAAACAGCTGCCAAGGTGACAGGCTCGGTCCTGCCTCCCGGCCTCGGGAGCTGACAGGCAGCTCGCGCAGGTGGCACTGAGACCCAGGGCCAAAATCCATCCATCCATCAGCTGGATTGACAGCTCTCACTGTTACCACCCAGAGCCAGAACCAGAGGCCACGAGGTGGGGCCAGGTGTCTGAGACAAGAGAGGCGAGCGGGGGAGAAACACACGCACGCGCACGCTCGCACACTCTCACCTGTAGCTGCACTGATCGGTCGCTCTATCGCTGCCCGCCCTCTGCACGCATGCAAGCGCATCTCATCCTCACAGCTCCTCGGTGCTGGAGAGGAAGGAAGGGCAGACCCTGTGCCCTTCTTGGCAGGAGCCACGCCAGACTCCCCATCTAGCCGCTGCCAGAGGCCAAGCCCGGCTCTGCCGAGCTCCCAACTCCTACCAGGAGCCCCTGTTCCTCCCCACCCCACCCTGGCCAGCTGTCACCAGCTCTGGATGATACGGACAGATGCCGGAGCACATGGCTCCCTTACGACACCAGATGACTCAGAAACGAAAGACACCCGAGAAATCCATCAGCCCAAAATGCGCGCATTCGCTCAAGGAACGTTTCTCTTGATTTTGAAACAATGGATTTCCCCAGGAAAACTGATAATGAGACCAACTGAGGAGAACCACAAACTATGTATGTTTTTAATTAACAATGCACACATACAACAGTTTGGAGAAATTCCTGTTCAGAGCGACCTTGCTAGGTAGGCAATTCTAGGAATATAAAACCAAGCAAATGGAAATACACACTCACACATGCATTTGTGCATATCGACGGAAAATTCTAAATGCCAATAACGTTCCCCTACTCAGTATTCACTAATGCAAGTTTGCTCCGGATAAACTGGCTGAGCCGTTGTGAAGCATCTCTCTGCACAGCTGGTTCTAGGGACGAGTAGGACAAAGAATCCACGTTCCTCTCAAGTGCAAAGAGGCAAGGCACCTAGGGACCCCCCGATGGCAGCTGTCTGCCTGGATGGGACCCCGCGAGCCTTTGTCCCAGCCCCTGGAAGGCCTCCATGCACCATCTGGGGCCCTCCCTCAACTCTTCAATCACCAGCCAGGAGATTCGCCAAGACTATACTGAAATTAACCCTCTATTCGCTTCATGAATGACCCTCAGCCTTAGTCACGCCCACCCGGTTTATTTTCCAATGGTACGTTTTAATACACAACTTCAAGGGTCTCCTTATGACATCTCCATACGTGCATTTCACTGTACACTGCTCATGTTTACTTCCCCCTTACCCTGTCCTATGCAGTTTAAAAACAAATCTAAAGCAAAGCGGGACGCTGTCATGACGTACCTTCCCCTCTCCCCAGCTCAGGCCCTTAGGCAAATGGCAGGTGCCTCGCCCTTAGCCTCGTTACTCCCATGTTAGACAAGACCAGCCTCTTGGCTTTCTTAGAAAATGATTCAAGCAGCAAGCGTGGAGCGCTGTAACTTGCAGAACGGCTCGACAATGTGTTTCGTTCTGATGGTTTCTCCTTCAAAAAACATCTCTGCATCCCGGAGTGCTGCAGTTTCCAAAAAACCACGAGATGAAGACATTTTTGCCGTCAGCCAATGCAACCTCAACTGCATGGTTTTTTCCTTGTTTTTTTTTTTTTTTTTTCCTTTTTGGTTTTGACCCTTCAAATACAAAACAACCGATGTAGAGCTTCCCCTGGACCAGCCCTCCAGAGCTGATGAAGTGCCTACACCACGCTGTCTTTCTTGGCTGCAGCTGTAACTCCCAAAGTAACCCTTCCAACAATCAGCAGAACAGGAAAAGCCCCAACAGGCCGGAGGCCGCACAGGCGCCCTGCAAAGCCCCCGCTGCCATATCAACCTCTTGCATTGACTCCACAGTGAATTTTATTCATGCCTTGAAAAAACTTTGGGCCAGTCATACCACGCACGGATTACAGACACTGAGAAAGGCCCGAGTCGCCCACTTGCACAAGGCACAGGCTGATTGGAATTGGGCCTGTGTTATTCCCAACCCTGTCCTCTTCTCCTACCTCACCCTGCCAGGCCAGAACGCAGGCAGCAGAGTGCCAGGCAGGAGAAGACTTCTGGGACGAAGGCCAGCCCGCGGGGACAGGCAAAGAGCGGGGAGCCCTGGGACACTGGGACTGACGTGAGGTACAAGACATATTTAGAAACATCCACATGGGAGCCGGGCGCCAGGGGGCAGACCTGTCATCTCAGTGACTTGGGAGGCAATGGCAGGAGGATGGCAGGTTCGAGGCCGGAGGCAGCCTGCGTAACTTAGGGAGACCCTGTCTTAAGACAAAAAGTGAAAAAGGGCGTGGGGGTGCAGCTCAGTGATGGAGCACTTGAGACGCATGTCTGAGGTCCTGGGCTCAACCTCCCAATACTGCAAAGAAAAGAAAAGAAAAGAAAGAAAGAGAAAGAAAGAAAGGAAAACAAAAGAAGAGAAGAGAAGGAAGGAAAGAAAAAGAAAAAGAAAGAAGAAAAGAAAAGAAAAGAAAAGGGGGAAGGAAGGAAGGAAAGGAAAGGAAAAGAAAAAACAAAGAGATTCAGATGGAGGAGGAAGAGATGCTGGGTGACAGGGCGCCTCCTTCCCAGCACATAGCACCCAGTGACTGTAGCAGGACGGCATCCCAGCTCTCACAGCAGAGCCCGACCACCCAGCTGCACACGATCCCAACCACAGAGACTACTGGCCTTTCAGTGCCGACCAGAATGGCCAGCCTGTGGCTGGGTTCCCCTCCCGGCCGCCCAGCTGTGGTCTCTTCTGGCCTACGTGAAAACTGGCTTGCACGGTGCAATGCTGCACCCCGGACCCTCCTGCCGGCTGAGCACAAGGTTCAGTGGGGCTTCTAGGAGGGACCCGAATGTGAACACAGCTCTGTTCCTGCTCTGTCTTGGGGACAGCAGGGGCCAGGAGCCAAGGATGTGCTGAAAGAGAGAATCAGGCTCCCGGGTTTCATTCATTCATTTATCCAACAAAGCACTGAGGGTCTACTAGGTACCAGGCACCCTGCTAGCTGCTGAGGACACGGAGGTGAACAAAGTCTTTACATTCGAGTGGTAAGAGGCAGACAATAAACAAACATGTACTGTATGCAAGACTCTGAAGGGTAAATTCTAAGAAGAAACACAAAGCAGAATTATCAAGGGGGCGAGGATGCTAATTTATGGAGAGTGATCAGAGAGCTGGTATATAAACAGAGAACTGACATAGGGGATGAAGTAAGCCAGGTGGACATCTGAGGGAGGCACAGGCCAGGAAGTGGGAACAGCAGGAGCAAAGGCCCTGAGACTGGAGCAGACTAAGCAAAATCAAGGACCAAGGGACAAGGGGCATCATGGAGGATGGCATACATAAGGGCCAAGGGGATGGTGCAGGGACAGCCAAGGCAAAACAGACAGTCACGTGGCACTCAGGACAGCCTGGAGGGAACATGATAGAGGAGGAAGGAGAAAATCAGGAATGTGGATGAGGACTGGGCGCTGGGGAGCAAAGGGGACTGACCAGCGTGCGTCCAATCTGCTGAAGGGCAACCTCCCCATCAGCCCTGAAACCATGACCCCCCCACCAGTGACCCCTCGCCGAGATTCAGGGATCCCCAGAGAGAGGTGACAGCGTGACCTTGAGGACGCTGTCCTCCCTGGGCTCCGCTGAATGTCCGGACAGGGACAGAGGGGGTCACTGGCTGCAGGAGAGGCGAGAGGAGCCAGCGTCGTGAGAGCTGACTCAGCCTGTGCCAGGAGGCGGCTCCCAGACTCCAGCTGGCCCTGCCCCAGGTGGGCGGGGACTCCGGAGGGGGAGGAGCCAGAGGACTCCCAGGGGACTTCGGGCCCAGCATCCACCCAGAGCCGGAATGAGCATCTCTCCAGTGCCGGGGGGCCCCAGGCCATCTGTAGCCTGGAAGCCTGCTGGTCAGCGGTTACCCCACTCCCCACCAGTCCTTACACATCCCCAGTGCTCACAGCCACGGGGAGGCTGAGGATCTGGGGCTGCCACCGCACCCAGGGCCCTCTCAGCTTCTCTAAGGCCCAGAACACAAGGCGGGGTGCACAGGTGTTGCCCACTCACTCCGGAAGGGCCTCGAGGCCGGCCATGTGCCCCTTGCCCTCTCGGACGCCCTCCACAGAAGGTTCCTCGGAGACCTCAGGGTATCATCAAAGGCTGTCCCCTGTTAGGTCCCCTGGAGCAAGTACTGGGGCAGAGAACAGGAACTCCAAGGCGGAGGGGGCTTTCTGCGTCCAGACTCTGTCCCCATCTGTGGCTCCCACAGGCCCCAGTGACCACTGCCCAGCCCAAACAAAGCCCAGCCTGATGCCAACTCCAGTGTCACACGTTCTCCCTCTGAGCTCCTCAGTTTGTCCAGGAAAAGTCAGAGGTGTCTCAGCGCCCTCTCTCAGCCTCCAGAGGAGCAAGCGGTGTCTTTCACAATTATCTTTCATTTTTACCAGGCATTTCTTAGCGCAGTTGGCAAACTGGATATTTATGTCCCTCCAGCACACAATGAGCCTGCAGCCGTAGCCCTGTGGTGTCCGATCCCATCAGATCTCGGAAGCTAAGCAGGGTCGGGCCTGGTTAGTCCTTGGATGGGAGACCGCCTGGGAACACCAGGTGCTGTAGGCTTGGGAGACGGACCCAGAAACCCACTCCCAAAAATCAATCCGCCATTGAAAACCCTATGAACAGCAGAGAAGCACGGACAATAGTGTTTCTCCTGTTGTACGCCGGGTTGCTATGAATCAGACACTGACAGGATGACACCTAACAACAACAACAGTTCACAATACATCTGCAGCAATTATTCCTGTGAACCTAGTATTTTATTTTAAAAGCCGGGGGTGGGAATTAGAACCACTCAACAGGCAGGCAGGCAAATGGGTTAACAAGCCACCTCCTGGGCCTGGGGCGCAGATAAAGCAGAAAAGAACCAGAAACTGATGCTCACTGGTGTCAGCTTCCTCCAGCTCCCATCTGCCTCTTGTCCCAATACGCACAGGCCATCGGATTCAGCCTGGGAGTCCCCAGCCCTGGAGCCCGGTGCCCCAAAGATGCAAAGGCAGGCAGTGTGGAGGGGACAATCCTGCCCCCTAACACATGACAGAGAAGACCCTGGGGGTGGCCTATCACCAGCCCCAGCTCCAGAGATGGCTCCAAGGGCCTGAGGGTGCTAGGGCTGGGGGTCCTGGTATAGAAGGGCTGTGGGCACAGCAGGCTGACAATGCCAAGTTCCGACTCATCCACCCCCGCCCTCCGCATCCCAGGCCCAGCCGGCTCTAAGTCTCTGCCTCTCTCACCTCCCTCCCTGAAGACCCTAAGCTCAGAAGTCCCTCTCCAGGGCAATGTGGCCACCTGGCAATGAGGGCTTAGGCACGACACTGCAACCACTCTGGAGAGACCCTGCCCCAAAGGGAAGCCGTCCCCAGGCCCTGGGCACCCGCAGAGCTTCATCTCAGAAAAAGTTGTCCCACTTCAACCCTGGCAGCTTTCAGGTCTTTATTTCTAAAACCATGTCCTTTCTCAACCGGAGCGCAACAGCTGGAAAGGGCGGCAGGAGGTTGAAGAAGCCAGGGACAACAGGGACAAATGAGCCCAGCAATGAGGTGCCGGGAACACGTCAGGTGTGAGCGCTCTGGCCTCCGCATGTCTAATTGGTGAGCTGCCGCGTTTAAGCACAGATTGAAGTCTGGCCCCTGTCAGGCCGCATGTGAGCTGATTTGAGACAATTAAGCCTTCCTTCTGCAGACACGGGGTAAGTTAAGGCTCGCAGGCTCCACTCAGGCCCCCAGAGCCAAGGCAGCCTCCGCCAAGTCCGCCCCCAGCTTGGGCACCCAGAAGCCAGTCACCCAGTGCCCAGCGCAAAGCACTGTTGGGGGAACGGGGATCAATGTTAGCCTTCATCTTCTGAGCCCAGATCTGTCAGCAGCAGCGTGGCCAGGCCGAGGGGCCACGTCCCCGGGGCGCCCCCAGCCCCGCGCTGGCCGGCCCAGGGAACCCGGGTGCGGAATTTTTAACTGAAGAGTTTTTCCTCCCTGGGCCTTGTTATAAAGGGAGAGGCGAGGGGGTGATGATCAGAGCTCTGTCCCCGGGAGGCGGTGAACCCCGCGGCGACCCCAAACTCGGGAGTTACCGCCCGGCGCAGGGACTTGGGACCAGCACCAAGTGGTGTCCCCGCACGCACCAGAGGCCCTGCCGGCCCGGGGGGTGGGGGGACGGGTGGGGTACCCCGGAGCGGGCAGCCGCCCCCCGCCCGCGCCCACTTCCCCAGCTGGGTGGCCCCCAGGCCGGATGCGCGAGCAGCCCGCGGGCACAGAGGGGGGAAGGGCCAGGAGGCTCCGCGCAGACGAGGTCGCCGCCCCGCACCCCGCGGTCGTCCCCTCCGCGGACCCCCGGGTCCCGGAGGAAGCGCTCGGGCCGCAACCTCCGCGCCCCCACCCCATCCCAGCGTCCCACGCCGATCCGGGCACCCCTGGCTCACCTGGCTCCGGCGCGGGCTGCGCGGGGGCCCCGCCGTGCCCGCCGGGTCCGCCGAGTCCGCGAGGCCGAGCGCCGGCGCCGCCGCAGCCCTTTGTGCGCCGCGCACCGCCGCCGCGGCGCCCGGGAAGCTGGATGGCGGCGGGCGCGCCCCGCACGCGGCGCACGGCACGCAGGGCCGCCTCTGCCCCGCGCAGCCCGCGCGCGCCCCGCGCTCCGCCCGCGCCCACCGGCGCCGAGACGGCGCGGCGCGAAGAACGCGGGGACAAAGATGCCCGCGGAGGGGAGGGCGCGGCGCCCTGGCCCGCGCGGGGGCCCTGGCGCACCTGCGACGCGGCCTCCGCACGGCCGGCCTCCGGGAGCCGAGTCTGGGTGCCCCCGATGCCGGGCGCCCTGGTCCCGCTGGCTGGGCAGCCCGGGGTCCGGTGCTCCAGCACCGCACAGGTGCAGGCGAGGCTCCGCCGCGCTCCGCCCTGCCCCGGGCTCCGCGCTGCCCCCTGGCGGGCCCCGCAGCGCGCGCGCTCCTGCTCTGCCCAGGCGGCCGTGCGCAGGGGTCTCGAGGCCACAGGCCCGCTGGACCGCGTCCTCCGAAACCGACAGCCTCTCCAGCAGGGAAAGTGCCCTGCTGCCTCCCCACCGCAGGGCTCCCGAGCGCGCGCTGACGTCCACGTTTTCTCTGGGGGGCCCTGGTAACCCAGCCACTGCCCCGTTTCTGATACCCCTGCTGCCTTAGGTCCCAGCCCAAGGCCTCCGTCGTGGCCTCTCTCCTTGCTGTCCTGAATGGAGAGGACCCTAATCTCGAACACTCCCCCTATCACCCCCCACACACCCAGTCACCAGCCCCTCTGAGGCACTGGAAGGTTTTGCAGACACTGGGGTCCCCTTGGACCATCTCGCCCCTTCACTGCATTTCACCCGTGCAGATGAGGTAACCTACAGATTTATCTGTGACAGTGCACAGGGTGCCTTGGCTGCGCAGAGCTGGGCTCTCGGGTCCTGCATTCCCCAGAATCTCCCCATTGGCCTTCTGTTCTGTTCTCCTTTTGGCCGATGAGGTAAGCCGGGGTGCAAGCAGTTCCAAGTAGTTTCCCAGAAGGAAGAAGGGGGCCTAGGTGGGGTGAGGACAGTCCCTCTTCCTGCTGCCCCGCTGAAATCTAAGGAGAAAGGGCTGGGGGAAAGCTGAATTCTGAGCTGGACTAGGGGCAGACCTAGTAGGGACTTCCAGTGGCCTTGGCCTGTCTGCTCACCTCCTTCACCTTTCTCCTCCTCCTCCGGGGCTAATCCTGGAGAAGCAGCCTCATGGTCCAAGTGCCAAGCAATGACCGCAAAGCTGACCAGCCAGACCCATTCTTTCTCCCCCTTGAAGCGAGCATATCTGTTTCTGTTCCCCCTCCTCGAACTTCTGTTCACCCAGCCAACAGAAAGTTTAGCTTGGTGTAGCCTTCTACCCCCCAAGGCTTTCTCCAAATGCCAGGGACTGGGTATTAGAAAATGTTTGGAGCTAAATGTTTGGAGCTAAATTGTCCCCCTAGAGGTCTTGTCATTTGGTCTCCAGCTGGTGGCGCCATCCTGAGAGGATGTGGAACTTTGGAAGCTGAGCCTCTGGCAGAAGTAGCTCCCTGGCGGGTGGGGCTTTGGAGGTTTTTACCCCAGACCCACAGCCCTAATCTCTCTGTTCCTGGTCCACCATGTTGTGAGGTCTTGTGCCAGCAGCCCTGCCAACACCACCACCGCCATTTACATCCTGCTGCCATTATGGACTGATCCACTAACTGTGAGCTCCCAATACACCTCTCTGCCCATACATTTGTTTGGGTTGGTTTTTCTGCTACAGTGACAACAGTTGACTAATACAATGCCATAGCTTTAAGTGTTAAGAATGGGAGTCCAAATCCGTTCATTGGCTTGTCTTGCTCTAAAGTGACCAAATCCCATCTGAAATCAGATACCTATGGCTGAAGATGTTCTATACAACCCATGAGGGGGTGGGGGGGTGGAGCCCATTAGTTTGAGGCAGTTCCATCAAGAACTTCCCTTGGGCTTGCTCATAGCTGCACACAGTATCTGCTATCCACAGGGTCAGAGGTTCAGACCCCCCTCCAGCTTCACTTGGCACCCTGAAATCTGGTGGGCTTGAGTCAGCCCACTATTCAGAAATTTTTTAAAGAATATTGGGGCTGGGAAGGACTTTCTAAGCATGCTACAAAACCAAAAACAATACCATAAAAGATAGCTAAATTTGACTTCGGGGCTGGGATTTAGCTCAGTTGGTAAAGTGCTGCACTGCAGTCTCTGAGGTCCCGAGTTCAATTCCCAGCATCACAAAAATGGGGTAAGGATCTGGCAACCCACTCCCAAGGCAATCCTGAAACAGTCAGCCATTGAAAACCCTATGAAGGTCGCTATGAGTCAGATACTGACTCAACAGCACCTAACAACAACAAATTTGACTTCAGAAAACCTCCTGCCTGGCAATCACCTGCGTAAGCAAAGTCAAGAACAAACCAGGGGAAAAAAAAAGTTTGCAAGTCATAGCATCATAAATTTCCCTAATATAGAGATGGCATTGAGAAATATATACAACGAAAGATCAATTCAATTTTAAAATAAAACAGGCAGACAGGTCACAGGAATGGAAATACAAATGACTTGTGAACATCTGGAAAGATGTCCTCCCTGTTCACAATAAGAAATGCCGGGCCAGGGTTATAGCTCGGTGATAGACCACTTGCCTAGCATGCACCAGGCTCTGGGTTGCTCCCCCAGCAACACAAAAGCAAAAATAAAAGGAAATAAGACTACAAGAAGCTGCCAGTGCCTTTACCTACTAGAGACTCAGCAGTTTAGTAACAGAGTATGCTCCAGGGAGCCAGGGGAAACTGGCAGGCTCCCCCACTACCCTATGGGAGAAAATTAAATCATGTCTATCAAAGGACATGCCGGGTACAGTGGTGCACACCTGTCATCCCAGCAACTCGGGAGGCTGAGGCAGAAGGATCACGAGTTCAAAGCCAAAGACAGCCTGCATAACTTGGTGAGACCCAGTCTCAAGAGAAAAAATTTAAAAAGGGTCTGGGGGCACAGCCCACTAGTAGAACGCTTGCAAAGTATGTGCAAGGTCCTGGGTTAAACCACCAAGTATTGCCAAAAAAAAAAAAAAAATTTACAAAGGCACAAGCACCGTGTTGGGCAGTTTTCTCTTACTGTAACAAAAGCCTAGGACAAACAACTTAGAAAGAGAAAAGGTTTCTTTGGACTCACGGTTTTGGAGGTTTCAGTCCTGGTTGTTGCCCTTGGTTCTGGCTTCTGGTGAGGCTGCACATGATGGCCCGGAGCACACGGCAGAGGAAGCTGTTTGCCTCTTGGCAGCCCAGAAACGAAAAAGAGGAAAAGACCAGGGTCCTGGAGTCCCCTTTGAGGGCACGCCTCTAATGACCTAGCACCTCTCACTAGGCCCCGCCTCCCAAAGACTCCACGACCTCCCAACAGCGCCAAGGAGGGGGCTGAATCTTTAGCACATGGGCCTTTAGGAGACATTTCACCGAAGTATAGCAAACCCTTTGCCCTAAGAATTCTTCTTAGGAATCTTTCTCCATGTATAGCCCACAAGGGCAGGGTAGCCATGACCAGTGTTATTCATTGTGTTCCATTTGTAAAGGACCACAAGAAGCCTCGATGTCCATGAACAGGGGACTGGTAAGTACACAGGTCACATCCAAACGCTGAAATAGTATGCAGCCATGAAGGAAGGAAACCTACAATGGACTCCCATGGGAAGTTCTCCAATATAAATTTTTCACTGAAAGAACAAAGAGCAGAAGAGGTGTGCACTGTGCCCGTGTGTGTGGAAAAACAAAGGAAAGGTGGCCAACATCCGAGTGCAGTGATGCATGTCTATACTCCCACTGCCTTGGGAGGCTGAGGCAGGAGGATCATGAGTTTGAGGCCAGAGGCAGCCTGTGTAACCTAGCAAGACTCTGTTTCAAAATAAAAAGTAAAAAATGGCCTAGGAGTACAGCTCAGTGGTAGATTTGCAAAGTGTGCTCAAGGGCCTGGGTTTGTCTACAAGTACAAAGATGGAGGAGGAGGAGGAGAAGAAGAAGAAGAGGAGGAGGAGGAGAAGAAGGAAGAGAAACAGGAAGAGGAGGAGGAAGAAAGAAAGAAAGGAGGAGGAGAGGAAGAAGAAGAAGAGGAAGAAGAAGCAGCAGCAGCAGAAGAAGAGCAGGAGCAGCAGCAGCAGCAGCAGCAGCAGCAGCAGGCACAGCTGGACATGGTGCACACCTATAATCCTAGCACTCAGGAGGCTGAGAAAGGAGGATCAAGTATTTGAGGCCAGCCAGAGCTACATAGTAAGTTCAAGGCCAGCTGGGGCTAGAAAGTGAGACCCTGTCTCCTAATTAATCAATCAGTTCAGGCATTAAGGCACAGTTTGGGGAGCCACCTTCAGAGTCCAGATGGACTGGGAAGCTGCCAACTTGTGCCGTGGCCAGAGTCGCAGCGGAGCCCATGGTGCAGAGGGTTTGCTGTGATGAGCATTTTCTCAATGGTTGGCCCTGGGCCTTGCGGTGACCTTCAGCAAGGCATGCACTTGCTCACTGGCCATGGTGACCCACGCTTGGGGACTTAGGGACAACCGCAAAGCAGGGTTTCTCCACGGGACAGGACCCTGAGCAGAGGTCCACCCCCAGGGCTCAGCATCAATCTCTCTCTTTCTCCTCTCCTGCTGTCCCCGGCTTATACAAAAGTGACCACAGTTCCCTGGTTTCTATCAGGACCTGAGGGCTGCCCCAGAAGTGACCACAGTTCCCTGGTTCCTATCAGGACCTGAGGGCTGCCCCAGTTTTTCCGTGGTCATCCCCTGGAGGTGATTTTGTGATGACAGGGTCACGTCTGGGTAGGCTTGGTGGTCCTAACTGAGGGAGGTGGTGCTGGTGGCATGGAGTGGGTAGAGCCCAAAGTCCCACATGGCTAACTGTTCCACATTGCACAGGACAGCCGTCCACACGAGGGACTATCTGACCCAAGCCAAGAGGCTGAGGGGACGAGGCTGAGGAGCCCCGCCGCACTCCCTGGCCATGTGTTCATTAACACACTCGGAAGAAACCGTGTCGGTGTACGACTGTGAATCCCAAGTAGAGCGGATGAGAACCAGGAAAAGCCACCGCTCCTTTCCACATGGGGGAAGACAGAGACGCCGCCAGGGACGGCCTGGGACGGGAGCCTTTGGGGTCTCAGAGCCCGAGATCCTGCCAGCTGCCCCTGAGCACTTAGGTGTGAATGACCACATGACAGAACATATTTAAGAAGCACTTCAAGGCCTTCCTATGCCCAAAGATCTATCTTACCAGTCTTGGATGGTGCCTTCCATTTCCACTACCAACCACCTACGTACACAAAAGCGTTGTCTTTTGCAAGGCCCTGGGGCACATCGGGGCTTCAGCAAAGATTGGGGTCCAGACCCAGATAGAGCTGCACAGCATGGCTTCATCCTGAGTCAGCCCTGCCCAGGGAAGGGGTGGGGACCGATCCAGGCTGGGGTCCCGCAGACTTTCTAGGCAGTGGAACACCCACGGGCCAGGCACTCACTTATGTGGTGTTAAGGTTCACCTCACGGGCTTGACCTTGAAGTTGGCATGCTGGGATCAGACGGGGCTTGCAGGTCTGGAGAGAGCAGGAGGGGGACAGGAGTCTGCCCTTGAGAGTCTGTCATGGAGCCTCGCAGTCACAGGAACAGCCGTGTGGGCAGGGAGGAGGGCGTGCTTCCTCTGGCAAGGAGTGTCGGGGGAGCGTGGAGTCCCCGGCGCTGCCTGAGCTCATTCCAGGTGTTGGGGGCCACCTGTTCTGAGCTGACGCCCTTCTGCTTGACACCAGAGGTGCAAATTCAGCTGGGGCGAGGCAGCCTGGCAGATCGAGAAGTTTCTGATTAGAATTCGTGGCTGTCTCAGTCTTGTGTATGAACACAGAGCTATATTATATAAGCCTGGGAACATTTTATGCATGTGAGGGACTGTACCTTGGTCAGCAAAGTCTATGAAGATGTGTGCTTACTGCCACTCAACCCAAGAGGGCCCGGGTCAGGCCGTACTTCATTAATTTTAAGATACCCTGTGTTTCCTAGATTGACGCAGAGTTGAATTATGACCCCTCCATTGTTGTTGTTGTTAGGTGCCATCAAGTCGTGTCCGACTCATAGTGACCCTCATAGGGTTTTCAATGGCTGTTTCAGGATTGCCTTGGGAGTGGGTTGCCACGTCCTTCTCCTGTTTTTGTGGTGCTGGGAATCGAACTCGGGACCTCAGAGACTGCAGAGCGGCGCTCTACCACCTGAGCTAAATCCCAGCCCATGACCCCTCCAGAAGATGTTAAAATCCTCATTCCCAAATACTTGTGAAGATGAGCTCATTTGGAAATAGATCTCTTGCTGATGGCCCAGTTAGGTTGGTGCCCTTATAAAAAAAAGAAATTTGGATGCAGACACAGGCACACACAAAGGTAAAATCAAGGGTAGTCACCCGCCGGGGGCGCCATCTAAAAACCAGGGAATAGCTGAGGCTCAGAAACCAGCCAGCAGGCATGGAACAGGCTCTTCCTCCAGCCCACAGAAGGAACCGACCCTACCACTATCTTTATCTTGGACTTCTAGCTCCCAAGGATGAGAGACAACCACCTTCTGCTATTAGGCCACCCATTCTGTGGGTTCCATACCTGCAGATTCAACCAGCTTCGGATCAAAAATATTTCAAAAAATATTTGCACTGGTACTAAACCTGTACAGACTTTTTTCTTCTCATTCTTTCTTAAACTTTACAACTTAAAATCTATTAACACTGCATTTACATTGTATTAGCTATTAGAAATCCTCTAGACATGATGTGCCCCCATGTGTCTGTCAGCTTGTCGTGCTGTGGGGGCTTGCGTGTTGCTGTGATGCTGAAAGCTACGCTACCTGTATCTCAGATACCAGCAGGGCCATCCATGGTGGACAGGTTTCAGCTGAGCTTCCAGACTAAGGCAGACTAGGGAGAAGGACCTGGCAGCTCACTCCTGAAACAATCAGCCATTGAAACCCTATGAATAGCAGAGAAGCACTGTCAAATAAAGTGCAGGAAAATGAGCCCCCCAGGGTGGAAGGCATTCAAGAAGTGTCTAGGAAAGAGTTGCCTCTTCAAAGTAGAGTTGACCTTAATGATGGGAATGGAGTAAAGCCCCTGGGGCCTCCTTTTGCTGATATGGCACAACTCACAATGAGAAGAAACATAGTGGCTGCAACAATGGGCTCAAACATAAAAAGATCATGTGCACGGCACTGTTGGCGAGGGTTTGTTCTGTTGCACATAGGGTTGTTATGAATTGGATCCAACTCGACGGCACTCAACAACGACAACAAAACCTCTACAGATCTTTTTCTTGTCCTTTTTCCCTACACATTACACCTAACAACTATTTGCACAGCATTCACCTTGCACTAGGTATTGTAAGCCATCTAGACATGATGTAAACTCCAGGGAAGGCTTGCGAACTCTTTCATTTCGTGTAATGGATTTGCGCTTTCTAGGACTTTTGCATCCATGAGGTTCCTGGAACCAAATGCCCACAGATAAGGAGAGACAACTTTATGTTGTTATGACAACGTTGGGGACGGATACATCTCAGAAGTTGAGACGCTTCAGTAGCGCTTTGCCACCAATCCCAGCGGTACCTGGCGGGCCTCATGGACACCCACCTGCCACCTCCGTGAGTTTTCCTTGAGGTCTGTGCCCCGACTCTTCTGGGAGACTTTTTCCTCACCCCACTGGCATGGCTTTGTGTTCACAAACAGCGAGCTGGGATTGCCTAAGAGCACACATCCCCTTCACCACCGCAACCTGGAGCATCAAACAGGTGCAGGGCAGACAGGCCTCAAAACCATGGGACGAAGGAGGCTGGCGTTGAGGCTGGGGTCCTGGACCACACACCTGGCCGGGCAGAGGGCAGGAAGGTCATGGCGACTGCCAGGGGAAAGGAACTGCCTGGGTTTGTGCAGTATTTTTGATGCCTGAAGGCACCAGGAACAGGAGGGAAACTGAGCCCCTTGGGTTGACTGATGACCAGTTGAGGTCACGTGGCAGGATTTAAACCCAGCCTCCTCCCCCGAGGCCAGAGGAGACTTCGGCCAGGTCATTTTATAAGAGGAAGAACGTGGCTGAATTCACAGCCTCAGCAATTCTTCTGTACCAGGGTCGGGGAAGGAGTGGAGGCCACTGAAGGGGTTCTTGGATGACAGTGGAGAAGGGACATTCTCTCAAGGACAGAACTTCAGGCCGTGAAGCTGGTCGCCCACTTTGGAGAGAGAAACGGTCCAAGCTTAGGTACAGCTGTGGGTAGCAGCAAATGGCTTGGCTATGTGATTGGGGCCCATGGGACGCGACTGTAGATTCTGCAACATGGGGCCGAGTGGTGGATGGACTCATGGGAGTGGGCATCATGGGAAAGGATCTTAGGGTCGGGCACAGTGACACACACCTGTCACCCCAGCGACTCGAGGCAGAGGCAGGAGGATCGCAGGTTCAAGGCCAGAGGCAGCCTGCGGAACTTACAAGGCCTGGTCTTGAATCACAGAGTAAAAAATGGTCTGGGGGTGTGGCGTGGGGATAAGGGATTGCAAGAAGCATGCGTGAGGCCCTGGGCTCCACCCCCCAAGTGCTGCAAAAAGAAAAGAAAGAAAGGATGTTGGTATCACACGGTGATGCCACCAGAAGTTGGCAGAAGGACTCATCTGATGGATGTGTACCAGTGCCTGTCCTTGGGCTGCCCTGGGGTGTCCCAAGGGGCCCATGATGGCAAGGAGGCTCTGCATGTCACCAAAGCAGAGCTAGCTACTGACTCTGTTGAATACCCCACCTGCCAGCAACAGACTGTGCTGAGCTTCTGATGGGCCACCATCCGTCAAAGAGACTGACCAGACTGTCTTAGTCTCTGCAGGGTACTATAACAAAATGCCACATACCAGATGGCTTATAGACAAGAGAGACTTATTTCCCAGGCTGGAAGTCCAAGGTGCCTGCAGATTTGATGTCTTGCGAGGGGCCAACAGCTGCCTTCTCACTGCCTTTTTTTTTTTTTTTTTTGGTACTTGAGGGTGGAACCCAGAGCCTCACACATGCTTTTCAATAGCTCTACCACTGAGATGCACCCTCAGTCCATTTTTTTTCGTCTTGAGACAAAATCTGGCTAAGTTACACAGGCTGCTTCTGGCCTCCAACTTGCGATCCTTCTGCCTCTGCCTCCCGAGTTGCTAGGATGACAAGCGTGGGCCCCCACGCCTGGCCTTCTCACAGCTTCTTCATGTGAGGAGAAAGAGAGGAAGTGAGCTCTCTCTTGTCTCGTCCTATAGAGGCACTAATCCCATTGGCGGGGGCTCCTCCCTCATGACCTCATCACCTCCCCAAAGCCCTACATGCCAACACCATCACTGTGGTGATTAGGTTTCAGCCTATGAACTTGGTAGGGACACAAACATTAAGACCATCGCACAGCCACTCAGCAGCAGAAAGCCTACTGGACCACCTCTGCCCTGGGAATGACACCTGCTTGTCACATAGTCCAGCGGTAAAATGAATAGCGGACAAATTTGTAGACTCAATTCAACTTACAGACTTATAGACCCAGAGTCCCAGACTGAGGGACAGACTGATGGTCCCCAAGAAGGGCTCTGTGACAGTCTCTTATCTGCTGTAAACCTTCTCCCTTCAGTTCTTCCCTACAGAAGCCTTTGGCCATTTACTAGGGCCACGTGTGCACTGGAAAAGGGGAAGTGCCAAAACCTTTGGGGTGGGGAGGTTCTGGAAAGGAGCTCTGAAATGATATCAAATCTGAGGACATTTTAAGAAAATCTTAGGAGAGCCAAAGATCACTGTGCTCTGCCAGTGGGGCTCCTGTAGATACCTAGGTGACAAATGGAATTTTGCCCCGGATCGGACTCAGCCCACCTACACTGTGGTCATTCCCCAGGTCTGGAATATGTCATCAGAATAGGTATTCACAGTCCCTCATGGAGTCCCCAGGGGCACCTTGGACCCTTGGGATGAGGACCGCTATAGTAGGAAGGGCCAAGGGGCTTCCCTCCCTCACCCAGGGGAAACTTCAGGGACCACCCCCACTATGAGAGATGGGGGAAGTCTGTCACAGCGCCACTCGATTTGCTTGCCTCTTTGTCCTTTCGAAATGTCATACGAAGCTTGGAACAGGACAATGGGTTGTCATAAACTCCATGGGACTCCAATAGCAGCTGCTCTTGTGGATGTGATTCAGGAACTTTCCAGATGTGTTTCCAGGCCGCAGAAAAATGCCATGGACCCGGGCAACTGGTCTGCTGTGTTAATCAACTGTTTCTTCCCCCTGGGAACAAAACAAGCGTGCATTTTAGGTTCCACGTGGGGAACAGGGCTGAGTTTACATAACCCTGCAGTCTCCAGGGGACTGCTGAGAATTCTTCACCCAGATGAACAGGAAGACAGTAAAGCAGTGGGGTGCGGAGGAGGCCTCTTTGCTCGCTCCTCCAGAACCACCTCCACCCCCTTCCTCACCCTGCTCTGTGATTGCTGTTTGAAGTCGCTGAGTTTTGGCGCTGGTTTGTAATGCAAATATAGTTACCCTGAGATAAGCTAAGTTTAGCCGCTCTTCTTTGCTGTGACAAATACTTAACTAAGTCAACACAAAGAGAGGAAAGGTTTGTTTTGGCTCCAGTTTCACAGGCTTCAGTTGGTTCAGCCCGTAGTTTTGGGGCCTGTGGCGAGACAGAGCATCATGGAGGGAGCAGACTGTTCACTTTATGGCAGCTGGGAAGGAGAGAGAGAGAGACAGAGAGAGAGGGAGACAGAGCGAGGAAGGGACCAGGGTTTCAATACCCCTTTCCAGGCCACTCCCCAATGACCTAATTTCTTTCCCTTAGACCCCATCTCTTAAAGGTTCCATGGCTTCCCAGTAGTGCCATAGCTGGAGATCAAGTGTTTAACACACGGCCTTTGGGGGATATTCTCAAGTCATCACAGTAACTAATCTAGAGCATATTTCATAGGTGGTGGTGGTGGTCAGGTGCCGTCGAATCAGATCTGACTCATTGTGACCCTAAGTACAGCAGAACGAAGCACTACCCAGCACTGTGCCAGGCACATGAGCTTTTTATGTCTGAGCCCATTGTTGCAGGCACTGGGTTTCTTCTCATTTTGAGTCATGCCACATCAGCAAAAGGAAGTCCCAGGGGCTTTACTCCATTCCCACCATAAAGGTTGACTCTACTTTGGGGAGGCAACTCTTCCCCAGTTGGTTCTTGAATGCCTTCCAGCCTGGGGGTGGGGCTCATTTTCCAGCATTATTTTTGACAGTGCTTCTCTGCTGTACATAGAGTTTTCAATGGCTAATTGTTGCAGGAGTGGGCTGCCAGGTCCTTCTCCCTAGTTTGTCTTAGTCTGGAAGCTCAGCTGAAATCTGTCCACCATGGGTGGCCCTCCTGGTATCTGAAATACCAGTGGCATAGCTTTCAGCATCATAGCAACCCACAGGCCCCCACAACACGACAAGCTGACAGACACACGGGTGACTCCACAGGTAGGTAGCATATTTCATTCATTCAAGAAATACTGAGGCATAACTAAATGCCAAGTACATCATAGGAGTTGACAGCATATATTTAAATTTTTTATGTAGCTATTTTTTGAATGGGTAACACAGAAACGTGGTTTGAAATCCTCAAGTGACAACAGGGGACATAGTCACCTCCCCACAGCCACTGAGTTCTATTTACTACACCTTAACATTATCAGTTTCTGGCATGGCCTTCCAGAAAGATTTTATGCATATACAAGCAAATATATACATTAAAAAAACCATTCTGAAACGTTTTTTTTCACATATCTATATATCTTAAAGAATATTCTGTGTCTCTACACACAGGATGTCTTTGTTTTTTATAGCTATACAGAATTCCATTATGTGAATGCACCCTTAAACGTTTTATCCCATCCCCTATTGATAAGCGTTCAGGTTATTTCCAACCACTTGCTATTACAAACAATGGTACAATCAATAATCCTCCCCATGTAAAGGTTGATAAATGTTGATAAGATAAATTTCTAGGAGTGGGTCAAGCAGTAATCAGAATGTATAATTTTTATCAATCTTGCCGATTGCTATAGCAATGGTACTGTTGGCCAGAGGCCGGCTCCTTTACAGGACTGTCAGGAACAGACAAGATCTTATGTTAGCTCCCCAGCTATCAAAGGCGTCATCCAACCCTAATGTGGTCAGTGGGAAATGTCAAGTCCGGGAGGCCTGCAGTCAGCCTGCCTTTGTTATGCAAAAGATGGGGAGTTGGGTTTTTTTTGTTTTTTTGTTTTTTTTTTTTGCCATGATGAAGTGCTGCTGTTAGTACTGCCAGGATGTAAAAAATAATAAATGCGGAAATCCACAACACTTTCTGCCAAGTGTGGAACAGATTGTGGGACCACAGTGGATGCAGCGAGCCCAGAGGAAGGGGGAAGGGAGGAGGAGGGAGACTAAGTGTAGCAGATGGACGGAGGGCTATTTGAAAGAGTAAAGAAAGAGGCCTTTGTGAGCTCTGTGTGCGTGCGCGCGCACGGGCACGCGCGTGCATGTTCTCTTGGAGGGAGAAGCCCTGCCAACGTTTGTCTTCTGTCTCTGGCTTGTGTGAGGGGAGAAAGATGCTGCCCTTCGCTGAGGCAGGCGGGGCTGAAGGCTCGCCAGGTTTGCTGGGGGGGGGGCGCTCAAATCTGTTTTCCACGGTTGCCATGAGAACCACGAACTTCGTGCATTTACTATATGCTGCGCCTTCTTCCTACACCTTAGTGGCGTTTTACATTTTAACACATCTTAGATTTAACCTGTTTCAAATGCCAAGCTAGGAAACCACATACATACACAAAGAGACGTGCCCGGCCATCTATAAAATGTTAACTATCTCTCCGATCTTCTACAACGTACTGAGGGGTCATTTTCAGGAGAAGGCAGGGGAGGGCAGACATTACCTAGAGGGTTGTTCAGCCCTGGGTGCAGCTGCTTAAATAACTTGCACGGAGGATCCAGATGGACAGAGCTGCCTGGAATTGGTTTTCTTCTGTCTGTGTCATGTGAAGCCACTTGAGACATCTGAAGTTCTCCAATTTTCTACTTGTGAGGCTTCCTTCTGAGTCAGGGTGTGGGACACTGATGTTCTCCATGTGGCTACGCTGGATTCCGGCCAGTTCCCAGAGTCTGTTATCCCACGGAGGGGAGAGAGAAATGACAGGAAACAAAAACAGAGTGGTTTTTAAATTATATGTACATGACTAGGCGCCGTGGCTCATGCATGTGAACTCAGCAACTTGGGAGGCTGAGGCATGAGGATCGTGAGTTCGAGGCCAGAGGCAGCCTACACAACTTAGGGAGACTCAGTGTCAAGATAAAAAATAAAATGGGACTCAGGGTGCAGTGGTAGAGCAAAATATGCACAAGGCCCTGAATTCAACCCCCAAGTACTATATGTATATGTATGTATGTGTGTATATGTGTGTGTGTGTGTGTGTGTTTAACACATGGCCTTTGGGGGATATTCTCTAGCCATCACAGTGTGTATATATATACATATGTGTGTGTGTGTGTGTGTGTGTGTATATGCGTATATGTATATGTATGTGTATATATATAATATATATGTATATATGTGCCATAGTATATATATACACACACATATATATTATATATGTACATATATATATACACACACACATATATTATATATGTACATATATATACACACACACATATATATATACTGTGATGGCTTGAGAATATCCCCCAAAGGCCATGTATTAAACACACACACACACACACACACACACAGTATATATATATGTACACTATATATATATATATATTTGTTGTTGTTGTTAGGTGCCGTTGAGTCGGCATCCGACTCATAGTGACCCTCATAGGGTTTTCAATGGTTGACTGTTTCGGGATTGCCTTGGGAGTGGGTTGCCATGTCCTTCTCCCATTTTGTGGTGCTGGGAATTGAACTCGGGATCTCAGAGACTGCAGTGCAGCACTCTACCAACTGAGCTAAATCCCAGCCCCATATATATATATATATACACATATATACACACTATACACACACACACACACACACACACATACATATACATACACACATATACATATAGTACTTGGGGTTGAATTCAGGGCCTTGTGCATATTTTGCTCTACCAATGCACCCTGAGTTCCTTTTTATTTTTTATCTTGAGACAGAGTGTCCCTAAGTTGTGTGTGCGTGTGTGTGTATATACATATATACATACATATATACATACATATATATATACATACATATATATATACACACACATACATATATATATATATATATATGATCTTCTTGGGGGGAAAAATCACCTTAAAATGCCAGGCACATTGGACAGATGGTCTTGTGATATTTTCTCACAGCACTCCACTTCCCACCCTGCTCCAGCTCAGACTGTTAGCTGTAAGTACAGTGCTCAAGCTGGCAAAATCAGTCAGTCAGTCCACCCCAGGGCTTTGATAATTCATTGGTCAAGGTAAGACAGAAAAGAGAGGCTTGATTTCCTGCTCAGCCATTTGGATCAGTTGTTCTCAAACTGTGGGCCCTTACTCTGCAGGGCTGCCATGATCTCTTAGCTGATTTGACGGAAAATCTCAGGCCTCAGCCTAGACCATCAGACCTGGAAATGCACAGTGCCTTGCCTAAAAATCTTCATTTTAACCAGCCCACCAGGTGATAGTGATGCTCACTGAAGTATGAGAAGCACTGGCCTCTGAAAGACACTAGTTTGAGAACCATAGGCTGAGAGAGCTCCCCTGGGCACATTTGGAGGGTGAGAAGGAAAGGCAGCTGAAGGGGCTGTTCACTACATGGACTGTTCTAGCTTGCTTTCTGTTGCTATAACAAAATACCTGAGGCTGAATATTTTATAAAGAAAAGAGGTCCATTTAGCTCTTTGTTCTGGAAAGCCAAGTACATAGCACCAGCTAAGAGGTCTTCATGGCAGATAGCAATGCATGGTGGAAGTATGAGGGGCAAGGGGGCCGGAGAGAATCGCATGACAGGAGAGGAAGCAAGAGACCCGGGAGGAGCTGTGTTCACTCTTATAATGGCCTATTATTGTGGAAAAATCCACTCCTGTGAGACCTAACCCACTCTGGGAGACCTGCATTAATCCCTTCACGGAGATAGTCTTAACCCAATCACCTCCCACTAAGCCCCATCTCTTAAGCGTCCCATCATATTTAAATACGACCATATTGGAGACCAAACTTCCATCACATCAACCTGTGGGGGACAAATTTCATCCAAACGGTAGCATGCCTGAGATAAGAGCCTCCCACATCTCCCTGAGAAGCAGCCCAACTTTTCCCTAGAAGCCTGATGGATGCAGACAGACCCAGCTGGCTGCCCTGAGCCCAGAATGAGTTCATGCTCAGACACATAGAGCTGGCAGCAGAGATCCAGGCCCAGAGAAGGTTGTGGACATCACAGCAGACACCAGCATGGAGAGGAGGGCTGGGAACCCTTGTGAGAAGACCCTCCCATGGCTGCCAGCATGAGACAGAGGACCCCAGCTAAGAGCCAGCCACCCCACTCCAGTCTGGATCTAGATTTACCTGGTGGCCTGGGGAGTCTTCCCATTTCACGGAGTCAATGGACATAAATCTGCTTGCTGTCAAGGCAGCAGCATGGGCTGGGGTGGTGGGCGCGCTTGCAATCCCAGTGCTTGGGAGGCTGAGGCAGGAGGACCTTGAGTTCCAAGCCAGCCTGGGCTACACAGTGAGATCCCGCCTCAAAAGAAAACAAAAACAAAACAAAACACAACACAGCACCTGTCAGGTTCTTCCTGGGGTTTCTCTCTCTCTGTGTTGTGGGTGGAAGCAGAGGTGGGTGCCCTGATGCTGCACCTGGTGGCGAGGCTGTGGCCAGAGATCAGAGCGTCACGCACAGGAGAGAAGGGCGGGTTTATTCACGAAGGAGGGGAAAGGCATGGCGGAAAGGGAGCTGGAGAAGGGAGGCGCTCAGCTGCTGCCTCTGTTGCTGGGGCAGAGCCTCCCAGGTGTGGTCGCTCTTCCAGCTCGCGGCTTTCGCCACTTCTGGGGCCCTGAGCTTGACTCCCAGAGTCTTGCCTCACGAAGCTGTGGTCCGTGTAGGATATCCGGTGTTGTAGAGGTCGGGGCCGGACAGAGGTGGGTTGAAGGATGATGAAGGCTGAAGGCTAGGCTAGACAGACAAGTAAATGGCCTTGGGCTCCTAAGGAACCGCAAGAACCTAGTGAGCTTCTCTTGGATGGTGTTCACAATGGCTGCTGAACTCCTCCCGAGTTTATATGGCCTGAGAGCCAGCCAATCAGGGGAACAGGGTTGGATCAGAAATGACCAATCAGGCACCACGGAGGCTTTAGATGCTACCAGCCCTTGGGCGCCATCTTGGCCCACTCGATGGGAGGGGGAAGAGTGAGATACCTGGATGCATAGCAAAGGTGACCCTTTGCTATCTTGCCCCGTAGGATTCCAAGTGGGCTAGATGATTTCCTGGGACCGGACATGTTTGGGGCACTCTCTAGCCCCTTTGGAATCCCAACAAGCACCACGACCACATGCTAACGTGTCTGCCTTCAACACAATAGCCTTGGATTTGGTAAATAAAATATTAAATAAAAATAAAATTCCTGGCTAAGATTGTGTTGTATTGGACTTGTGGGATAAAACCTCCTCTGGTGTTTGCTGACTTCTGCTTCTGCTCTGGTCCTCTGATGGGATTCTCCCAGTGTGTTCTGATTTATAAAGTGCTCCCTGCAGGCAACAACCCAGGGCAACCACCCAGGGCATTAGCTCCAGCCTCTAGGGCAGACTGCTGCAGCCTCTGCCTGTCACTTCTATTTTTCATAGGCATTGTTTTGTTCTCTTCTCTCTCTCCCCCATCCCCACACTCTCTTTTTCTCTCTCTGACTTTAGGGGGCTGAACCCAGGGCATCACACTACTTTTACCAGTGTTCTACCACTGAGCTGCACCCCAACCCCCTTTTTTATCTTGAGACACGGTCTCACTAAATTACACAGGCTGCCTCTGGCCTTGAACTGTCATCCTCCTGCTTCGGCCTCCAGAGTCCCTGGATTTACAGGTGTGACCACTGCACCCCGCTGCCTGCCTGCTTTCTTTTCTTCCCACTTTTTTTCTTTCTTCCTCTTTCTTTCCTTCTTTCTCTCTCTCTCTCTCTCTCTCTCTCTCTCTCTCTCTTTTCTTTCTTTTCTTGCCATCGCCTCCTCCTTCTCCTTCTTCTTCCCCTCTTCCACCTCCCCCCCTCCTCCTGCTCCTCCTCCTCCTCCTCCTCCTCCTCCTCCTCCTCCTTCTTCTTCTTCTTCTTCTTCTTCTTCTTCTTCTTCTTCTTCTTCTCTCTCTCTCTCTCTCTCTCTCTTTCTTGCAGCATTTGGGGCTTGAACCCATGGCTTCACACATACTTTGCAAGCGCTCTACCACTGATCTGCACCCCATCCCATTTAAATTTTTTTTTTCTCTTGAGACAGGGTCTCACTAAATTGTGCAGGTTGTTTTAGCCCTTGAATCTGTGATCCTCCTGCCTCTGCCTCCTGGGTCGCTGGGATGACAGGTATGAGCCACCACACCTGGCAGGTTTGTGGTTCCTGCCTTGGGAAGAGAGGGGCTCAAGAGATATGAAGTTCCTTCAAATTTAGGAAATTAGGAAAGGTGTTCAGAAGATACTGGGTAACCAAAAAGCATGAAAGTTTTCTATTCTAGAAGGAAATGAGAGTTATAAAAGACAGAAAGGTACAAGGGAACTGACCCCAGGGCTTTTGTAAATGCTAAGCAAATGCTCTACCATTGAGCTGCACCCCTAGAGCTTTTAAAAAAATTTTTTATTCAAGGCTGCCTCTGGCCTTGACTTTGTGATCCTCCTGCCTCAGTTTCCCAAATAGCTGGGATTACAGGTGTGCTCCATGGAGCCCAGCTGTATTTGTGTCTCACTTGATACTATTACTCCCTTTTCCTTATTAATAGAAAACACAGAAACATGCCCAATTAAAATAATTCACTCTCCTATAGCTAAGGATACTCACATAACTTACTTGTAGCCAAAAGATGATAACTGTGTATGACCTGGAAAATTTTAAGAAATCTATGCTTTTCAGATAAAAGAAAAATGGAGTCTTTTCACCTTCCCCTTTTCCTTACCTGGAATAGAACACAAGGCCCGGAGCAACAGCAGCCATATTGTGACTATGAAAATAGAAGACATACAATAACTATGGTGTAGGGAGATTGCACAATCCCAGACAGCCTTCATCTGCACCAAGGGACAAAAGTGAAAACTATATTTTTTTAAGTCATTAAATCAAGTTTTCTTTTTATGCAGCTAACTGCAGCCCTAACTTACCAAAAATCTACAGCAAGCATCCTACTTAATGCAGAGTAATAAAATCATTAAAATCAGGTAATAATATAATGACATCAGTTTCCATGGCTATAAATTAATGTCACATAGTTATCTCAGCCATTGTACTCAGGCACCATGAAATGACATATAACTATTAGAAAGGAACGTGAACAACTATTATTATTCATAGCCAACATGTTTGCTTTCCTAGATATCCTAGGAAAATCAGTGGAGAAGCTGTTTAACTCTGAAGATGGCCAGATACAATACTGTGATGGTTAATAATCATTGTCAAATTGATTGTAAGAAAAGCTCAGGAGATAAGTGAATTGTACCTCTGGGTGTGTCTGTGATGGTTTCTAGAGACAATTAGACTCTGACCTAATGAATACCTTGACCCTGGATGGTTCCATAATGCATTATTGTGAGGTGGGGAAAGACAGGAAGTGGGACCTACTGAGAAGAATTAAGTCACTATGATGTGTTCCTGGGGGCTATATCTACTCTGGTGTCTTCCTGTTTCCTGGCTTTTCCTGTGGTATGGCGGCCATGATGGGAACGGCTCTGCTCTGCTCTGCCACACCTTCCCCGCCATGATGGACTGACGCCTTGGAAGCCATGACCCAAAATAAATCTTTCCTCCCTTCTGTTTTATCTGTTAGATTTTTTTTTGTCACAGCAACGAGAAAAGTAACTAACACGAATACCAAAGACATAAAAATAAAAAGATTTTATATGCTGCATGCGTGACGAATCATAAAATAAGACGAAAGATGACAGTATTAGTAATAGAATATAAAACTTAACACAAAGGAATAACTTACTGGAGAAATGCATCATACACATGGATGGGAAATATGTACTTTGTAAAGATGTTAATAACCCTTCAATTAATCTATGAGTTTGATGTGATCACAATCAACAGCCAATGAAACCATGTGTGAAACAAATTCTCTTAATATTCAGAGGGATGAGTCTGGGTCCAAGGATAGCCAAGATGGTTTAAAGAATGACCATCACAGAATGAAAAGCAAAAGAGAACTCCCAGGATGATGGAATGACATCAGGGTGGCAACTATAAAGTTTTGACCTCCCAAAATACTACCAGAAAAGCCTGTTGGTTGAATGCAGCTAAGTAAGAGAGAATCATAGTTAATGTTTCAAATGGGAAAGAGAGAGAAGGATTTGGATGGGGTTGCAGGACCTGAGCTAGGTCATTTTCAAGAGTCTTACAAGATAGGAAATTGGTTGGATGAGTGCTGTCATCTGTACGTTTTTGTCCCCACAAAATTCGTATCTTGAAACCCTAATCACCAGTTTGATTCATGGTCTTAGGATGTGGGGGCCTTTGGGAGGTGATCAGACAATAAAGGTGTCACCCTCAGGAATGGGATTAGTGTCTTCGTGAAAGGGCTCTCAGGGAGACCTGTCACCCCTTCCACCATGCACAGGGTTTACAAGAAGCAAGCATCAAATGACAAGGGGCCTTTGCCAGACACTGAGTCTGCCAGAGGTATGATCTGTGATTTCCAGCCCTACAACCATGAGCAATAAATTTATCTTGTTTATAATTCTCCCAGTTTATGATATTTTGTGCAGCTGTCTAAACAGACTAAGATGACAGGCAAAGTTTATGACTCCATGGCTTTGGCTCATGGGGTACAACAAGGCAAGGACCTTGGAGAGTCTTGACCAGCAAACTGTGTCTTGATAAGTAAGTTATTTTAATTGATTTACTTCCAAAGAAGATATTTTCTAGGGTAAGTATGACATCATTTTGCCTAGTCCCAGTAATGTTTAGTATGTTGTTGTTGTTAGGTGCTGTAGAGTCCAACTCATAGCGACCCTCATAGGGTTTTCAATGGCTGATTGTTTTGGGATTGCCTTGGGAGTACATTGCCATGTCCTTCTCCCATTTTTTCAGTGCTGGGAATCGAACTCAGGACCTCAGAGACTGCAGAGCGGCACTCTACCAACTGCGCTAAATCTCAGCCCCAATGTTTAGTATAGGGATAAGAAAAGATTTTGGCTTCACTTATCCTAACTGTGGATGAAGGAGCAGGTGAAAGGCTATAGGAAAGACATCAAAGAAGATGGGATTGACAACACCTTTCAGGAAACAGAACATGTAAACCACTGTGCAGTGGCACATGCCTATAACCCCAGCACTCAGGAGGCTGAGGCAGGGAGATCACAAGTTCCAGGTCAGCCATGTTTCAAATCAACCAAACAATGCCCTCCCCCAAACACATGCACAAAGAAGGAAACAGAACACCCTGAGATAAGACAATTGAGAGTTTGGGGTTCATATACAGCTAATTAAGCAACTGACAAAACACCACAATCATTTACTGGAAGGAAAACTGAACATTTTGCAAGGAAGGAAAACATAGCACACTATATGACTCTGCCACAGTCACACATTATCATAATAATGGAGTGCAATAATATAAATACCTAGTACTTGTAACAAAAATTAGGTTTGGAAGATGGGAACAAGGGCATAGGATAAGAGAGAGGGAAGGAGAAACAACTGTGAGGTCAAGGAAGATATTGAAAAGAGAGGGGTTTTTTGTTTGTTTGTTTGTTTGTTTTGTGTGTGTATGTGTGTGTGTGTGGTACTAGAGCGTTGAGCAGGGGGCCTCATGCATGCTTTATGCAAATACTGAGCCACACCCCCAAATCATTTTTTACTTTGCATTTTGAGACAAGCTCTCGCTAAGTTATGCAGGCTGCCTCTGACCTTGAACTTGTGATCCTCTTGCCACCACCCCCCAGGTCACTGGGATTAAAAGCGTGCACCACTGCACCCAGCTTGAAAGAGAGATAATTTTTTATCTTTCATATTGGAGAGTCAATAGAAGGCACTCAGAACTGAAATATCAAGAAATAGTGATAACTGGGATGTCTCCCAGGTGACTCCCAGATGGGTGGCATATGCAGGGTGGATATGTGGGGTAAAAGGGTGATTCCCATCCCAGGAGGACAATGGAACACAATTCAGGTCATACGTAATTCAGATCATACATAATATAAAACTTAGGAGTCATTTAGTCCTCCATGGTGGACAGGTTTCTGCTGACCTTCCAGAGTAATAGAGACTAGGGAGAAGGACCTGGCAGCCCACCCCTGGAACAATTAGCCATGGAAAACCCTATGAGTAGCAGAGAGGCACTGTCAAATACAGTGTTAGAAAATGAGCCCCCAGGCTGGAAGGACTTCAAGAAATGACCAGGGAAGAGGTGCCTCCTCAAAGCAGTGTCGACCTTAATGAGGAATAGGGAAATAGAGAGTAGCTCTTGGGATCTCCTTTTGGTGATGTGGCACGACTCAAAATGAAAAGAAACATAGTGACTGCAACATTGGGCTCAACAAGAAAAGATCATGTGCATGGCACGTGTTGGGTGGTGTTTCGTTCTGTTGCACATAGGGTCACTATGAGTCAGATGTGACTACATGGCACCCAAAAACAACAACAACAGGTTTGTATCACCTTTCTGAGAGGAAGTCAGGAGAAAAAATCCCAATAAAGATACAACAGATGATAAGCAAACATCAGGGTAATTAAGGGAATAACAGGGCTTAGTCCCCTGGGGTCTAGTTGTCATGGAAGCAGGAACGTCCCCATGCAGAGCTAGAAGTAGAGCAGAGGACGCTTGCCTTTGCATGGTGGATGCACACCCTCCAATTAATAACACAAAGAAACCATTTTTCCATTCCCCAATTTTGGGGAAAATGTTTTTTGACATTTCACATTAAAGTAGGACAAGGCAATTAATAATAATAAATAATTTGGGGGATTTCTGGTCTCTGGAAGGATAAAAATCATTACAGAAGGAGAAGAACAAGAAGGACAACCTTCCATGATCAGATTAGCTGTAACAATTCTTTCAGCAAGCTTTGAAGATATCTTACTGGGGCATTTGTACAGAATCTCATCACACTGGTCAGGAAAAAAGAAAACACACGTTACAAATATCAGGAAGGATAGAGGTGAGATCACTATACCGTGGTGTTGTTGTTGTTAGGTGCTGTCGAGTCATGTCCAACTCATAGCGACACTCATAGGGTTTTCAATGGCTCATTGTTTCAGGGCTGTCTCAGGCAGGAGTGGATTGCCACGTCTTTCTCCCATTTTTTTGTGGCGCTGGGAATTGAACCTGAAACCTCAGAGACTGAAGAGCATCACTCTACCAACTGAGCTAAATCTCAGCCCATCACTATACCACACAGACATTAAAATGATAGTAATGAAAACTTCTTATGTCTATAAATTCACCAACTTTGATGAAATGGATCAGTTGCCTCAAGACACAAGCTACTACATTTCACTAAAGAAACATAATGAAAGTAACCTTTTATCCATTAAAGAAATTGAATCCAAGAAAAAAAAAAAGAAATTGAACTGATAGTTTAAAACCTTCCCACAAAGAAAACTGTAGGTCCAGATGTTTAATCAAATATGCCTCAAGATCTGAGGGGAAAAAAAAGTACTTCCATGTGAATTGTTTCAGCTGAAAAAGATAAAGCTTCCTAAAAGAATCTATGAAGTTTATGATGTACATTAAAATTTTCTAATAAAAAAATAGCACTGATAAAAAAAAGAATCTATGAAGTAAGCATTGCCTTGCTACAAATGAGATATTGAAATAAAATTTAAAAGAGAAAATCTTAGCATCAGAAATATGAAATACTTAGGGATAAGTCTGATACAAGATGATTAAGAACCTATACCCATATAGCCACAGTTCCTCGATGTTTGGAGGGTCCACAGTTCTTGTCCCCATGGGCCTCTCCATAGGGCAGTCCACAACATGCCAGTGAGCTAGAGAAAGTGAACTAGAGAGGGAAAGAGGGAGGGGGGCCACAAGACAGAAACCAGAGTCTCTATGTTACCAATCAGCAGGCTGGGTCCATTGGCTCTGTCTGCATAGCAATCATGAGTTGGCAAGGAGGAGCCCTTCAAACGCTGGTCTTAGGTGGCATTGGTGTCTCTCAGCACTTGGCAGCAGCAAACAGTGGTGGCAGGGAGTTGGAGCAACAGGAGCAATTGCACCCTTCAGCGTTATAGCCCTTTTCGATGCTTAGGAGTTGGGAATCCTTCGCCAGACTCTTAGTCCTACCCTTAGCCCTGACAGCAGCCAGAATTACAGCTGTTGAGACCAGAGTGCCTGAGACCTGGACCTCAAAGCCCTGGCAGTACTCTGGAACACTTCTAGTTCCCATGACCGGAAGGTTCTCTTTTCTTCGGTTGTCCCCATTGGTCACTCCACTGGTCACTCTCCTGGTCACTCTGTTGAACTGTTCAGATGCCTCTCATTGTTCTGGCTGCTCTCATTGTCATTTGGGCGACAGTCCTCACTGCCCTTCTGCTTTCCCTAATTTGCTGTTGACCATCTGGCAGCTGTTTGTGCCTTAGCCTGCCCCTTTAAGGCATGATTGAGCCTTTCCCAGTGCTATCAACAACTACTGGAGTGAAGAGGGCAGCTGGGCCTTGCTTCCTGGGTGCCGGCCTCCAGCCTGGTTCTCCCTGGCGCTGTTGCAGCCATTGGGAGCAAAGAGGCAGAAATCTTGTCCCTTCTCATCAGCCCAGGGAAGAGCATGTTGGGTGCTGACCTCAGGTGGTCGATCCCCAGCCCTGCCATAGGCATTGGGAGTGAAGGGGAGCCTCCCAGGAATTGGCCTCTAGCTGTTTGCTTCCTGCCCCTGCTGCAGCTATGAGGAGCAGAGTGGGATGGGGAAGTGCAGACTGGGTGCTGCCTTTGGGCCCAGTAACTGCTGCTAGCAGTCTGGAGTGAGGGTGCAGAGGCTGCTGGCCCCTCTACCTGAATAGCAGGCAAGGCTCTCAGATGCCATCGTGATCAGGCATCTTCTGCAGATCAAGCTATAGGAGGCAGTGGGGCTGCCTCATCATTGTCCCACTGCTGTCCTCTCTGCTGCTGCTTCTTTCTTCATGTTACCCACTTGGCTGGTACTCATTGTAAGCAGGAAGACCACTGGAGAGGGGCTTTTTATCAGGCCTGTTGTGATACCACCAGGAGAAGGAGCTCTGGAGGGGGTCTCTCAGCTCTCTATCCTTGAGTGAGGTGAGGCACCTGCTTATATAGGCAAAGTGGGATGTGTGCACCAATCACAGTGATCATCTCTTGCAAATATAGGCTTGTGTTTACACCAATCACAGCACTGTTTGTACTCATCACAACAGTCCCTTTTGCCCAACCACAGCAGTCCCTGTTGCTAGGCTACCAGGGGAAGTGCTGCCTCTCTGGCCTGGGTTGTTCACAGGGCCATCTAGAGTTCACTGAGGTTTGTGAGAGCAAAAGAAAAGAAAAGCAAGTCTGGTGCAAACTGCTGTTTGAGACAGCCATGGCTGGGTCTTCAGGATCTGGAGCTGTAGCAAATAGTCGCAGTGTTCAGTAGCTTTCTTCAGATGTCCATGGAGTGTTCACAAAGGCAGGTGCCAGTGTGAGGGTGGCTTGGCTGGATCACAGTTCTTTCAAATCACTGGAGAGGGCCCAGTGGCTGATATCAGGGAATCAGATCATCCCAACCCCACACACCAGTGTTTCCCTACTGAAAAATAAGCAGCACGAGGCACTTACACAAAGAAAAAAAAACTCCAATCCTTATCAACATTGATATTAATTCTAACAGTGCATTAGCAATGCTGCACACCCAGAATTCCAGGAAAAGGTGGGTTCCCTTGGTCTATCTCATCTCTACAGCCTAACTTCAGGTGCAACATCTCATTGTCTATGCCATATTCTGTGGACTGAATGAGCAAAGTAGACTTTCCAACATTAAAAAAAAAATTATATTTGTAAACATGTTGGAAAGGCAGAGTAGAAATTAAATTTAAAAGAGGAAAAGGCCTGAGGTAAAATTTCTGGTCCTTAACAAACAGCTTCTTTATGGTATTTTACCAATAGATAATAAAGGATTTCTGTTTTATGTCCTTTTTTATTATAATGAAATATTTGAGGAAGGCTAACTTTATAAAGAAAAACAGGTTTACTTAGCTTGCAGGTTTGCATGGTAGAAATCCAAACAGTATGGCACAGGCTCTGGTAAGGGCCCCCTTAGGGGAATCACCTATGGTAGACGGCAATGCCAGGAACGTATGTGGTGGAAAAGAGCAAATCTTGAAAGAGAAAGTCATAAAGCCTGGGTTCCCACCATCCTTTTCAAGAGCAGGCCTCCAAATGACCCACGAACCTCCCACCAGGATCCACCTCTTTTTTGTGAGTGGTATTGGATGGTTGCACACAGGGATTTGCACATACATTATAAAGGCTTTACCACTGAGCTGCACCCCCAGCCAGTTTTTAAATTTTTTATCTGGAGACAGGTCTTGCTAGGTTACAGAAGCTGCCTCTGGCCTCAGACTGGTGATCCACCTGCCTCTGCCTCCCAAGTTACTGAGTTACAAGTGTGTGCCACTGCAGCTGGTGCGATCCAGCTCTTAAAGTCCCCACCACAATGGTGAGCCTCGAGCCTCGAGCATGTGAAAGTTACAGGAATGAACTTAAGTCATGTCCAGTCACTGTGAGTTTCCAGTCCCTGTAGTATTAATATGCTGTTGAGATACACGTAAAAAGACAAATGTAATTGACGTAAAATGCCAATGATTACACTACTCCAGAAATACTTGGTAATTACTTAAACTCATGATAAAAAATTTTTCAAATGTCGAGTTGAAATGAGCCTGGAGTTACAGATTTTTTCCTAATGATTTTTCAAGGGCTGCAAGCGTGTAACTTTGAGGCTGCTATTCAGACCACTCTGCTTTGCTGCAGGCTTTCTGGAAGGTATGGGTTGTGGATTCCCTGGTGTCTGCATAACAGCTACTTCAGCCTCTCTCTGTTTTTAGAGGGGCTGGGATTTAACACAGTTGGTAAGCACTGCTCTGCAGTCTCTGAGGTCCCAGGTTCAATTCCCAGCACTGCAAAAATGGGAGAAGGATGTGGCAACCCACTCCCAAGGCAATCTGAAAACAGTCAGCCATTGAAAACCTTATGAGGGTCTCTGTGAGTTGGAGATGACTCGATGGCACAACCTGTCTTTAGGCTTTCTGATTGCACCCTCTGCATACTGTGTTTCTCCCTTGATCCTGAGCTCTATGCCTGGGTTGAGTGCCTCTGGCCAGGGCACCCCTCAGGGGCAAACCTGGCCTCCCCCTTGGACAGTGCCTCTCTCTCAGGGAGCAGCCCTGGGAGTCCCAGAGTGACAATTCTCATTTTATTTCATGCAGGTGGCTTGAGGATGGGGGTGCCTCATTTAATTGCTTTTCTCTGCATCCTGGCACTTTGCCATTAGTCCGCACAGAGAGACGTTAGGAGGAAGAACTGTTTGAAACGTGGTTCTAATTTATCATGAGGAGGTTGTCAAGAATGTTTTCTATAAGCTCAAGAGCTTTCTTTGGGGGATTGTTGTTGTTATGTACTGACGAGTTGGATCTGACTTACAGCGACCCTGTGTACAACAGAGAAACTCCTCAGGCTACAGGCAGCAGAGCTGGGCTGCACCCGGCCCCATTACTGCTGACAGTAGAAGATTAACAACAATAACTAATTATAAAAGAGAATAATTATATCATACTGTTGGAAATATATTTAAAACTTATGAATTGATTGTTTCTGGAGTCTTCTTTTCTTTTTTTGAATTATCATTCTGGAGAAGAATATTGATTATACCATGGGCTGCCAAAAGAACTAACAGATCTGTCCTAGAAGAAGTGCAACCAGAGTGCTCCTTGGAAGCAAGAATGGTTAGACTGTGTCATACGTATTTTGGACATGTTGTCAGGAAGAACCAATCCCTGGAGAAGGACATCATGGTTGGGAGAGTGGCGGGTCAGAGAAAAAAGGGTGGCTGAACCCACAGCCTCTACTTTGCAAGTGCTCTACCACTGAGCTGCACCCCCTAGCTCCTTTTTTATTTTTGTTTTGAGAGAGGGCCTCACTAAATTGTTTAGGCTGCCTCTGGCCTCAAACTCGTGATCCTCCTGCCTCAGACTACTGAGTCACTGGGATTACAATCATGCACCACCACGCCTGGCATGGAATTTTCCATTTCCTATTTTCAGACCACGGTTGACCTTGGGTAACTGGATCTGCAGACAAGGGGGGTTAACTGTATTTTTTAACTGAATTCCAATAGATTGTCTTATGCACAATTTAAAACCCTGGTGTCCTTCTCTCATTAAGCTCCTATTAGGAGGAAAATTACAGTAACAAGAACCCTAAGGAAATGTGAATTGGCTTTGAAATTCAAGTGCAGTCCTTCCTCCGAAGAGCTATTTTAGCACATCCCTGAAACCCTTCACCAGCTTCACGCAGCTTCTTTGGATTTTGGAGGTCAGAGTTCTGCAAAATTAGAAAATTTGAATAGGAGCTTCCAGACTTGGTAGAACCAGTATGTACTGGTTTTCAGCCATTTGCAAACATGGTTCTCAGCTTGTGCTTTATCATTACCGTTCCTGACTCATTTTAAATAACTAATCTGTCCCTTAATTGTGGTTATTATGAATCTTTAATCCAGCTGGCTTTCTCGGCAAAGACAAGGAAGATATGGAACTTGTTTTTGTAATTCTGGAACAAGATACTTTGAAACTCCTTTAAAAAATTATTACAAAATCTTGGTGCCTTCATGTATTCCCCTAGAGAGGGAAAAGTTCAGGGAGCTATTAAATAAGTGTCAAGTGAAATTGCTTATGGTATTCCTTTTTTCCCTGTGGGATGGGTCAGAATTCAGCAACTTTAACCTACTAAGATTAGTATCATCACCTCCATTTATAGGAAGAAAGGTGTGTTTGCCATAGTAATATGATGCCCTAACAAGTCAATGACTTAATTATTTTGATTTGCTTTAAGCAAGCCTCAAGACTAAGAAACCACATTTTTACATTTTACTGAACTGCTTTTTAAAGGGGTTAAGCCAAAAATGAATTCAACAGAAATTTACTGACCACTGACTATAAGAAAGGAGCTGGGATTTAGCTCAGTTGGTAAAGCACCAGTCTGCAGTCTCTGATGTCCCGAGTTTGATTCCCAGCACTGCAAAAATGGGAGAAGGACTTGGCAATCCACTCCTGAGGCAATCCCACAACAATCAGCCATGAAAACCCCATGAGGGTTGCTATGAATTGGATACAACTTGAGGGCACCTAACAACAATAACTTGTAGTTAGGTCTTACTTGCCTGCAGCCGTCACACCATGGCATCCGATCTCATCAGATCTTAGAAGCTAAGCAGGGTTGGGCCTGGTTAGTACTTGGATGGGAGACCACCCGAGAACACCAGATACTGTAGGCTTGGGAGAAGGACATGGCAACTCACTCCCGAGACAATCCTGAAACAATCAGCCATTGAAAACTCTATGAGGGTTGGTATGAGTTGGACATGAGTCAATGGCACCTAACAATAACAACTACAAGAAAAGAAATACAGCAATGAATAAAACAACTTATACCTTAGATGTTTGCAATCTCAACCACAGTCATTGCTATTTAAGCTTTTAAGATAAGTGTTATAAGATAAACCACGAGTCCATTAGTGTGTTTTTTTCCTCAATGGTACACTGTTGAGTTAGTTGGCCATGAATATCTGGTCTTTTGTTCTGTATTCAATGCTGCCTAGAGCTTCTTTATAGTTGGGGAGGTTTTGTTTGTTTTATTTTTATAATCACTTTTACTTTATTAGGCTACAGCCATACCACCCTGGCATCAGATGTCAGAAGCTAAGCAGGGTCGGACCTGGTTAGTCCTTGGATGGGAGACTGCCTGGGAATACCAGGTGCTGTAGGCTTGGGAGTATCTGGCAACCCACTCCCCCAAAATAATCCACCATTAAAACCCTATGAATAGCAGAGAAGCACTTTCAATAGTGTTTTACCTCTTGTACATAGGGTTGCTATGAATAGGACACCAACTTGACGGCACCCAACAACAACAAATGCCCATTACTAAGTAAAAGAAGATGATCTGGACACACTGCATGATTCCAACTATATGACACTCTGGAAAAAGCAAAACTATGGAGACTGTAAAAAGGACAAGAGGGGGGATGGGCAGGTGGAGTGTAGGGGGTTGTGAGCCAGGGCGACTTTTTGGGTTGAGACTCTAATGGCAGATGTATGTCGCCATTTACTTGTTGAAACCAATGGAACGCACACCAAGAGTGAAGCCTACTGTAGACTACAGACCCTGGTGGGGATGTACCGCGGCAGGTCATCAACTGTAACAGATGTGCCACTCTTACATGGGACATTGATAGTAGAATGGCTGTGCCTGTGTGGAGTAGGGGTAATGGGAAATTTGATCTTTCTGTCCAGTAATTTTGCTATAAGCTCCTAACTGCCCTAGAAAATAAAGTCTGTTTAAGAGGAAAAATATATGGTCTACAGAGAAGTCAATCAGATATGTCAGCAATTTCCAATTTATAAACTAGTTTTGGAAGAAGAGTGTAAATCATTTCATTTTTTTAAAAAAATGACCACATCGGAAAAAAAAAAGAAATTTTCAGAAAAACGCAAAAAGGAGGTACTACAGATATGGCTGAGGCACTGATTAACGTGCAATTATTTTCCCTAGTTTGCTTTTAACATTCAAATGATCCAAAGCAAGCTTTTAAAAATTATGTAAATGTACTGAATAATTAGGATTTTTAAAAAATAACATTATTAGCAATAAAGGTTTTATAATAATAAAAGAACTCACAAGTATAATAAATTCAATTTGTTATTCAATAGTTGTTTGTAATGTCACTGATAATTTTTTTTCTGTCTACTCTGCCAAGCAAGACCATGATTATTCTACAGGTACTCATTTTCATGGTTCTTGGATGGTTGCTAGTGGCAACCACAACTACCTGTTTCCTTGTTCACGTCTGGTGGAAGAGAGAGTGGCTTCTTATAGCTCTCACTTTCTCACCTAGAAGCAGGATACAACACTTCCAGAAGCTTCTAGGAGACCTTACTTCAGCTTCTTTGTCCAGGGATAGATTACATGACCTTGAGCCCACTGTAGGCAAGAGCAGTGGAATTTCAGTCCAACCTTGGGGCTTTACCTGAGGCTTTACCTCTGTGGGAAGGGATAGGGATGGATACAGAACAAAGTCCAAATTGTATTAGGAAAGAAAAGGTGGGTGCAAGCTAGGAGGCTCACACTGCCTGCCACATATACTATTTCACATATTTTATTGTTGTTAGGTGCCGTCGAGTGGAGTCTGACTCAGTGGTCCTATGTACAACAGAAAGAAACACTCCCTGACTCTGTACCATGCCTGGCACTATGTCAGTGCTTCCCTGCTATTCATAGGGGTTTTGATGGCTGATTGTTTCGGGAATTGGCTGCTGGCCCCTTCTCCCAAGCCTACAGCACCTGGTATCCCAGGCAGTCTCTTATCCAAGGACTAACAAGGCCCAACCCTGCTCAGCTTCCAAGATATGATGAGATTGGATGCCAGGGTGGTATGGTTGTAGACCATTTTTTTTGGTATATTTTGCAGATTTTTTTGCATATTTTGCATATATATCCACCACATTTAATTCTTCTTATGAAAATAGAATTTTATGATCAGTTTATGAATTAAATTAGTTGGTGAATTCTGCAAAAATGAGTATGTTGTATTTCCACTTTCAATCTGCTCCATACATTTTTTTAATCCCTGAGACTTCCTCTTTGGTAATTTGCAATGTTTTAGAAATTTCCTATTATCTGTTACTGATTTCTAGCTTGACACAGTTATGACTAAAGAGCATATTTTTATAGTTTTACTTATTTTATATGTTGTTTGATGACCTTAGATATGATCTATTTTGATGAACGTCCTTTACATGCTCAAAAAGCAAGCATATTCTGTGTCAGTTGATGGTAATTTAGTTCTTCTATGTAGTCGCTGGCCTGCAGTTGTACTGCTGTGGCATCCGATCCCGTTAGATCTCAGAAGCTAAGAAGGGTCAGGCCTAGTTAGTACTTGGATGTGAGACCGCCTGGGAACACCAGGTACTGTGGGATTAGGAGGAGGACCTGGCAACCCACTCCCAAAAAATCAATATGCCATTGAAAACCCTATGAATAGCAGATAAGCACTGACAATAGTGTTTCACCTGTTGTACGTATGGTCACCAAGAGTCAGACAGCAACTCTATGGTACCTAAGAACAACAATGTACTTGCTGAGATTATAGGCATGAGCTGCACCTGGGCTAAGCAAGTTTCTTGTAGGTAGCAATCAGTTGGGGCATTTTTAAAATCCATTCTCCCAACCTGTCTTATAACCGGTGTGTTAAGACGATTTACACTGCATGTAATTACTAATGTGTTAGGATGTAGGTCTGTCATTTGTTGTTTAATGTTTTGTTATTCCTGTTTCCTCTTACCTGTGGCCATTCTTTAGCGTTCAACCTGGATTTACCAACATTTTCAAAGGAATCTCTTTGTACACTTTTTTCAGGGATTATTTTAGGGATATCCATATACATATGGAACTTATTGTAGTCTACTAGTATCAACATTTATCACTTCAAGTGGAATGTGGATATTTAACCATCATTTTAACCCCTTTACTGTCTCTCCATGATATAGTTATCTTCAATGTTACCTCCACATACAGTGAGAACCACATCAATGTTGTAATATTTGCTTTTAACTTTTAAATGACAAGTAAAACTGGATATTATACTTGTCTTTCATAATAACAAGCTCAGTGTTTACACACCTACTCAATATCCAATCATCCAAGAACTTGAGCTAACTATTTTCCTGTATGTTTTGCTTTCCATACCTCTATTCACGTGTGATCTTTGCAGTTGATATTTGTTCTTAATATATCTGAGAGTCTGACAAAAATCTGATGTGTAATTCCTTTCCTTTTTAACCCATTCACATGCTGTTTTGTAAATATTCACTGTTATTTCATGCAGTTATTTTCCCAAGTGCACCACAGGCTTTTCAAGAATGGGTTTCTACTCATTTTGTATCTTCCCCCAGGACGCGATGAGGTGTTCTAGCATTTAAATGACAGCAACTCTACAAATTACTGATGATTTAAAAAATAATCCAGCTAGGTACCCACAGATCATGCCCAAGATTTCCACAAATTTCCTATTCGTGCATATAACACCAACACCCAAAACAATTTTGTTCTCAAA
Source organism: Pedetes capensis (assembly GCA_007922755.1). Classification (NCBI taxonomy): domain Eukaryota; kingdom Metazoa; phylum Chordata; class Mammalia; order Rodentia; family Pedetidae; genus Pedetes; species Pedetes capensis. The sequence goes on along the minus strand of VMDO01007648.1, from coordinate 40,479 downwards.
GAGCAAATACTTTGAGATGAAACTCCTTAGGTTTAAAGGAGTAAGTCTTAAAAAACTAAGTCTTTTCAGGTCAATTATTTTAGCTTCCATCCATTAGAGAACCTGTGCTACTTGTCTGTGTCTGGCTCATTTCACTTAGTATAACATCTTCCAGTTTCACCCATTGTGTTTCAAAAGACAGGATTTCATTCTCCTTTATGGCTTAATAATACTCCATTGTGAATATATACCATATTTCATTTATCTGTTCATCTGATGATGGGCACCTAGCCTGATGTCATATCTTAGCTATTGTAAATAGTGTTGCTATAAACACAGGCATGGTATCTCTTTAGTATGCTGATTTCATTTCCTTTGGATTTTACCCAGAAGTGAAATTAGCTGTATTACATGTTCTCTCTCACACGTGCAAGCTAACAAAAGTGGACTTCAAAGTGGAACAGTGATTACTAGGGATTGGAATAGGGTACAAGAGAAAGGGTGGGAAAAGGGAGGTTGGATTTGATCAGCGCATGCTATATATAAGTATCACCCTGAACTCACTAGTGTGTACAATTAATATGGGCTAATAAAAAATAAACTGTCGCCTTGGAAGAAAAATTTTTATACTAAAAACTTAATGCAAGCTGGAGATGGTGGCACATGGCTGTGATCCCAGAATTTGGGAGGCTGAGGCAGGAGGATTGTTGCAAATGTGAGGCCAGACTAGGCTACGTGGCAAGACTGTGTGTCATAAATAACAACAAACGAACAAACAAATAAACAAAACCACCTGAATCCTAAACAATCTTAAAAACATCCTTGTCCCAGATTCATAGCCATGAAAGGCTAAGGATATAACTCAGTGGTAGACCAGTTGCCTAGCAAACATGTAGCTGTGAGAGTCAGGATTATTTTCATAAATTCTTTGCATAGCCAACCCACCTCACACACCCATGCCCATGTCCTTTTTTTGAAATACAGCTCACGTACTATACTCAATTGTCCCATTGTGGAATAGGAATCATTTACTTCTATGAATAAGATTTTTCTTTGGTACTGAGGGGTTGAACTCAGAACCCTGAGCATACTTTCCAAATGTTCTACCACTGAGCCACATCCCCAGCCCTTTTTTTAATCTTCAGACAGGGTCTCACTAAGTTCTGCAGGCTGCCTTAGGCCTTGAACCTGAGATCCTCATGTCTCTACCTCCTACATCCCAGGGATTACAGGCGAGTGCCAACGCACCTGGCCTTATGAATATGACTTTGGTAATATTCCCTGAGTAATTAGTAATCAAAGTTTTGTCCAAATTCAAATAAATGTGTATGTATATGTGTATATGTATGTACATTTCAGTATTTCTGTCATTTAGTTAACTTTAAGTGATGGAAGCAGTACCGTAAGACATTTGATAGTGTTTGATAAAGGTTTTTCAGGTCTACCAATTTAGTTTCTTGCAAATATAAATCAAGCTTGCTCCAGTTCTACAAGGACCCCACCACAGTCTTTAGGATGGAGAAAAATCACTGGTTTTCCATGTGCTCCTATTTTGGCTTCTTCACTTAGACTACGGATCTTCTTTTTTTTCAAATCCATCACAGCTGCATTTATATTATCCACCTTTAGGGAAAAAAAAAAAAAAAGAACATATGAGATCATAAAAACACCAAATCATAGTATCATAAGGCTTAGAAGAAACTTGGCTTATGCAATCTGTTTGCCCTGCCTTTGGACAGCACCATTCTTAAAACCACAGGGGGCTGGGGATGCAGCTCAGTGGGAGAGCACTTGCCTAACATGCACGAAGCCCTGGGTTTCATCCCCAGCATCATACACACACACACACACACACACACACACACACACACAGCCTAGAATTTTCAGAGAATCAAAACAAGCTGCTAAATTTTCCTAGGTACGCAACTGCAAGGCCAAAAACTCTCACCATTAGTGAATGTTTAGTCTTAAAACCTAAATTGTGTGTCCTACGCTTTTGACAATGACTTTGGTGACACTGAGAAAACTGTATCTTTCCTGAGAGACCCAGGCTCCTCTCTATACCCAGAGGCCCCTGTGGTAAATGCTTGCTCCTCAGGCTGGTGCCCTTGGGAGGTGGTAGAGCATTTAGGAGGCGGGGCCTAGAGGGAGGTCTTCTGGTCATTGAGGTTGTGCCCTTACCGGGGATAGTGGCACCCCAACTCCTTCCTCTTCCTTTCTTTTTTTGTTTTGCTCCCTGGCTGTAAGGTGATATGTTTTTGCTCTGTCACCATGTGCTGCCTTACTACAAGCCCAAAAGCAATGGAACTAATTGGTCATGGACTGGACCCTCTGAAATAGGGAGCCAGAAGAAATCTTTCCTCTTTACAAGCCGACCATATCACATATTTGTTCTATCAACAGCAAGCTAGTTAAAACAGAGGATTACCTTATAAACTGATGATAGATTAAAATGAGGTAACAGATAAGGAGTTTTTAGCCAGTTTGCACATAGTAGATCCAATTATTAACCAGGTCCGACCCTGCTTAGCCTACAGCTATAGCCCTGTGGCATCTGATCCCGTCAGATCTCAGAAGCTAAGCAGGGTCAGACCTGGTTAGTACTTGGATGGGAGACTGCCAGGAAACACCAGGTGCTGTAGGCTTGGGAGAAGGACCCGGCAACCCACTCCCAAAAATCAGTCTGCCATTGAAAACCCTATGAATAGCAGAGAAGCACAACAATAGTGTTTTTTCCCTGTTGTACGTAGGGTCGCTATGAGGTGGACACCAACTCCATGGCACCTAACAACAACAACAACAACAACAACAACACCCTGCTTAGCTTCCAAAATCTGATGTAATTGGATGCCACAACGTTACAGCTGCAGGCTATACACACACACAGACACATACGTGTATATATATGTATATGTATGTATGTATGTGTGTGTGTATATATATATATACACACACATACATATATGTATACACACAATCAAGGTTTGTTGGAATTCAAATTAATAAATATGTATATATGAATGTGTATATTATTTCAATAATTTTGTAATTTGGTTAACTTTGAACCTTTAAGTAATGGAAGCAGTATAATACATTTGATAGTGTTCAATAAAGGAGTTACAGGTCTAGCAATTTAGTTTTTTGAAAATATAAATCAAGTTTCCTCTAGTTCTATAAGGACTCCACCACAGCCCCCTCCCTCTCTCTCTCTGTCAGTCATAGGGGTTTGAAACCAAGGCCTCGCACATACTTTGCAAGTGCTCTACCACTGGGCTGCACCTCTAGCCCATTTTTTAAATTTTGAGACAGGATCTCACTAAGTTACACAGCCTGCCTCTGGCCTCAGACTCGAGATCCTCCTACCTCTGCCTCACAGGCTGCTGGGATTACAAATGTGCACCACTGCGCCTGGCTTCCTTCCATATTTTTTAACCTGCCTCCTCTTCATGTTTTCCCTCTTGGTTTTGAAATCCTAGCCTCTAAAACTACGAGAGGATAAATGTCTGTTGTTTGAAGCCACCGAGTTTATGGTTAACTTTTTATAGCAACCCTAGGAAACTCATACAACGGCTCAATGTCCACACTAAAACTGAACAGTTAACAACATGGAGGGTGGACAGAAAGCAAGAGCCATGGTTCTCACTGTTGGAATGGGGAGGTATGTCCAAGCCAGGGAAAAGCCTACAGAGACCCAGGTGACAATAGATTATAGTTGGGAGACAGCAGGACAAGTTTATGAGTTTTGGAGTGTGACATCTCATGAACTCTATGCAGTTACATATAGAAGTACTTATAGATGTGTACACTGTATATACACACATATAGAGAGTATATACACATATACATCCTTGCAGTGTTAGCTCAGAGAGCCTAGAGCCAATGATACCCCAATAACAATAAGCACACCTAGAACCCAGATCTTGGTTTCTAACACCATTCTCCCACAATAGGAACCAGGGCTTGTTGGAGAAATAACTGGGTCTAGGCATAGGGAAGGAATATGAGTTTTGAGTACCGTGCAGCTCCAGAAAGTAAGGAAGGGCTCAAAAAATGGTGGGGTTATGTCAAAGAGACACAAGAGTCAGGTGAAAAAGCTCCCAACAGTCAAAGTTAGGGCAATTCGAGGAATAAAATAAAACATAAAATAAATATCAACAAGTGCATACTGATTCTTCACTCCTTAAGTGCGGGTATCACATAATGACTTCCTTCCAAAAAGCACAGTATGGAGGAGAAAATAAAAGCAACTTCACAGTGGAGAAACTCAACAACATCTGCTTTGAGGAGAGAACCAACCGCAATACCAACAGTGGTGAGTGATGTTGACAGTATGTCCTTGATATGACGTGACGAGAATGCCACATTACCTCTGTGTTCTTCCTCCCCTGAATCAATAACCTACGTCTAATCAGGAGAAAAACATAAGCTAAATCTGAAATGAGGGACAGTTTACAAAATAACTGACCAAAAATACTCAAAAGTGCTAACGTCATCATAAACAAGGGAAATCTGAGAAATTGTCATAGGTAAAAGAAGTCCAAGGAGATGTTGTTGTGGTTAGGTGCTGTTGAACTGGGTCTCACAGTGACCCAATGTACAACAGAATGAAACACTCTTCAAAACTGTGCCATGCCCAGCACTATGTCAGTGCTTTTTTGCTATTCATAGGGTTTTCAATGGTGGGTTGTTTCAGGAGTGGATTGCCAGGTCCTTCTCCCTAGCCTGTAACACCTGGTTTTCCCAGGCAGTCTTCCATCCAAAGACTAAGGTGTCAAGGTCATCAAAAGCAAGGGAAGTTGGAGAAATTATCAGAGGTAAAAGGAGTCCAAAGAGAAATATTATCTAAATGTGATGTGGGGTCCTGGAGGGGATTCTAGAACAGAAAAGAAGACCTTGGGTGAAAACCAGGGAAATCTGAATAAAACACAGATTTTAGCTAATAACAATGGATCAACATTGGCTCACTAATTGTGACAAATGTATCATACTAATAGCAAGGTGTTTATAACTGTTTTAAAAGAGCCTAAAGAGATTAATCACCATTTGTAATGACGGGACCTTCTTAGAATACTGATTAAAACAAGTCAACTACAACATGACATTTGTAACTCAATCTTATAAACTTGATTTATGGAGTGGGTATAGCTGGTGCCTTTGCTGTAAAGATTTACCTCTTAATGAATATGCTGCTGTCATTGTGGTTATTTACTGGTGAGACACACATACTGAATAAGGGCAAAATGACATGTTGAAAATTACTTGAGGCTGGCCACGGTGGCATAGGCCTCCAATCCCAGTGACTCTGAAGGCCGAGGCAGGAGGATCACAAGTGCAAGGCCAGATGTAGCCTCCACAACTGAGATCCTGTCTCAAAATAAAAATATAAAAAGGGGGCTATAACCGGGTGATAGAGCACTTGTGTAGCATGTGGGAGGCCCTAGGTTCAACCCTCAGTACTGAAAAAAAAAAAAAAGAAAAGTGTAACAAAGGAAAAGAAAAAGCAAAAAAGACAGACGAAGCAGATGTGGCAAGATCTTGAAAACTACTGAATCTGGGTGATGGCAGTTTGGGAGTTCACTACCTTATTTTTTTCTACTTCCTGTATGGGCTGGGATTTAGCTCAGTGGGTAGAACTCCACTACACAGTCTCTGAGGTCCCAGGTTCGATTCCCAGCACCACAAAAATGGGAGAAGGATGTGGCAATCCACTCCCTAGGCAATCTGAAACAATCAGCCATTGAAAACCCTAGGAGGGTCACTATAAGTCAGACACGACTCAACTGCGCCTAACAACAACTTCTTGTATGTTTGAAAAGTTTCATAATATAACTCTTTCCATAGTACCCTTTTGATCAACTCTATTCTACACATGATAGTGGATATTTTAATTTATATGGCATTTTACCCAAGTACAAATATCTACAATTCTGATGTTGTATCCCATTTGATAGTATGTTCTTCAATATCCCTTCATCCAATACCTCTAAGCCAAGAAAAATTTCTAAGACTCAATAAGTAGATTTATGTTTAAAAGATGCCTAACTGATATTGGATAAGCATTTATTTCTATTTGTTACTATTTTTTCACTAACTTTGATTTCAAAGATCTTATACCATATTTATACTTCTGCTAGTGTTGCTAATAAAATTTACAGTTCTTTAAGGGTACTCTGAATGTTTTGTTTGGCAGTAATAAAAAGAGTGAAATAAAAATGCCTTACTTTCTGAATTGAAAGTACATGAAATAGTTATAAGAAATCCAAAGTAATTTGATTTGGGAAATTAAGTCTGTCCTGCTAAGTAATAAAAATAACACAGTCAATAATAACCCATCTTTAAAAATGGGTTTTTTATAGTCTTTTAAAACTGCTTTTATAGTTCTTCAAACAATTACACGTGTGCATTAGATATTTCTGGAGGGCCTTCAGAGTCGTTAGTGAAAGTCTGGGCTATTTGATTTCCACAGCAATTTTTCACCGGCTTTTGTCAGATGTGAGTGTGTGTCTGACAGTTTACGTTGCTTTTTCCACCTCAGTGTAAATCAAGAGTGGCAGGAACCCAAATTAAAGAATGTGTGGATGGTCACAATCAGAATTCCGAATCTTCGGGTAAACTGTTGTCTTTGGTGCTCAGCTGCCCCATGTGGAAATGGCAAAGTAGTTTTGTTTGTTACAAGGCAAGTCGTTTGGGAAATAACATCTTTTAACCTTAAGGAGCCTGCAGCCATAGCCCTGTGGCATCTGATCCCGTCAGATCAGGGAAGCTAAGCAGGGTCGGGCCTGGTTAGTCCTTGGATGGGAGACCGCCTGGGAACACCAGGTGCTGTGGGTTTGGGAGAAGGACCTGGCAGCCCACTCCCAAAACAATCACACACATACACACACACATACACGTCTGTGCCGGCCCCCCTTAGCTCCCCCAGGCTGCTCCCTGCCCCAGTGCCCCATTGGTCTCCCCTCTACGTGTACTTCCTTTCCTCACCCAGGGCTGCGTCTCAGTGTGTTTGGATCACTGCGACCAAACACAATCAGCTGGTGGCTTCTGATCAACAGATGCTTACTGCTCACACTTCTGTAGGCTGCGAAGCCTACGAATGAGGCATCAGCACGTTTGGCACCTCGTGATGCCCCTTTTTCCTAGGCGGTGCCCTCTCACAGTGTCCTCACGTGGGAAGGCGCTTGGCTGGAGCCCTGTGGTCTCAATTCCACTTGTGAGAGCCCCACCCTGGTGGCCTACAGGTGGCCCAAAGGCCCTGCCTCCTGACAGCCATTGCCTGGGGTGAGGACTTCTTTGTTCTTTTTCTTCTCTTTCTCCCTCCCTCCCTTCCTCCTTTCTCCCTGTCTCTCTTTTTCTTGTACTGGGGGGTTGAACCAAGGGCCTTGCACTTACTTTGCAGGTGCTCTACTACTGAGCTGCACCTGCAGCCCCCTTTTTTGCTTTTTATCTTGAAAGAGAGTCTTGCTAAGTTACACAGGCTGCATCTGGCCTCGAACTCACGATCCTCCTGCCTCTGCCTCCTGAATCCCTGGGGTGACAGGCGTGTCCCACGGCACCCAGCCAGGCTGAGGATTTCTACATGGGGGCACCATAAGGATTCAGTCCGCTGCAGGGTGGCCTCTGTGTCGGTGTCCTGTTCACTCTGGCTCCCCAGCCCAGGCTGCCCCTGCACGGTTTTAGACACCCTCCTGCCCTGCTCAGACGCTGGCACCTTGCGCTGTTCCTCCACACGCATGGGCCCCCTACTCAGCGTGTGGCTGTCCCACTTGGTGAGGCCCTCCTCACCCCCAACCCTTTGCTTCGGGCCACTCCAGCTCTCCCCATCATGAACTACATGCTGCCCTACCTGGCGGCTTCAGGAAGGGAAGGGGTCACGATTAAGCTTCCTGCCATTTCCTTCCCCTTCTGTTCTGGCAGTTAGAAAGCAGTACCCGGCAGGACCAGGAGGTACAAGGACCTTGACTTGCATTTTACTTTGTGCAGTATTTCCTCGTTGCTCTAAGTTGTACAATGACTCGTGTTTATCCTTTTGTATCTTGTCGGCTATGTTTCTGTCTCCTCTAATCACCTATGGACATATTGCTGTTGTTAGCTGCCACTGAGTCGGTGACTGACTCACAACGACCCTACGTACGACAGGTAAAACACTTGTCAGTGCTTCTCTGCTATTCACAGGGTTTTCAATGGCCGATTGTTTTTTGGGAGTGGGTTGCCAGGTCCTTCTCCCAAGCTGACAGCGCCTGGTGTTCCCAGGCTATCTCCCATCCAAGTACTAACCAGGCTGGCCCTGCTTAGGTTCCAAGGTCTGACAGGATCGGATGCCACAGTGGTACAGCTGCAGGCTACTATGGCTTAGGCCATGGGATATGAGGACAAGTGATAGAAATAATGTCTAGATTACCTTTTATCTGTCTGTCTGTCTGTCTATCTATCTACCTACCTATCTACCTACCTACCTACCTACCTACCTACCTACCTATCTACCTACCTACCTACTTACCTACGTTCAGGACCGGGGAATTGAGCCCAGGGCCTTGCACAAGTAGGCAAGGGCTCTACCATCAAGCCACACCCTCAGCCCCCTCTTTAAATTTATCTTGAGATTGGGTCTTGTTAAGTTGCACGGGCTGCCTGTGGCCTCGCGCTCACAATCCTCCTGCCTCGGCCTCCTGCATTGTTGGGATGACAAGTGTGCCCTCCTGTCCCAGCCATCCATACCATCTTCAGAGCCCTCTATTCTCTCTCTGCCTTCCTTTCTCTCGGGCTGGTAAACCATGATGCCGGAAGCCACCTGGAAGCCATGCCTTACAGACTGCAGAGCTGTGCTGCCAGCTGGGCCAGCTCCCTTTCACACTGAGCCCAGGACCATCACCTCTGCTTGGTTAAGGCACTTCATCTTTTGGAGGTGGTGCAGCAATGATGGATGCAGGGCCACTAAGACAGCCACGATCCATTCTCACACCTTCGCCTCTTACCTGTCTTCATTATATACCCATATGCATTTCATTTCCCTCTTTTGATCTCTGCATTTGAATGTGCTGTGACTTCCCTGGACTTCCTCTTTTCTTTACTCAACTCAACTTCTAACTCACAGGCAGCCTCCTTTGAAGCCACAGCTCTCTTGATGTGGAACCCAGACAATGCAGTGTGGACGAAAGGAGAGTGGATTCAAAGGCAGAGGGTGCCACGTCTCATCCCGTGGGGCTCACACAGACCCTCGCATCTACTGATAAGACCTACAGCCAAGACGAATCTTCTCCAAATGAGAGAAAGGCTGAACATTAGCTCTCGGACAGCTCCCGGGTCTGAAATCGTGTAGCTCTCCCAACTCAAATTTTAAACTCCATTAATACAACCGAGGCAATCAGCCTCATGGCTAAGAGTGGAGACCCTGGAACCAGAACAAATGTGGGTTTAAACCCCAGCTTTGCCACCTACACCTAATGCTACTACAGGCAAGTTAAATAAGTCTCTGTTTTCTCACCTGTCCCAAGGGGTGGACAGGACCTTCATGGCGTAGCGAAACAAAGTAAGGGAAATTATGCAGGTTGAATGCCTGCAGCCATGCCACTGTGGCATCCGATGCCCTCAGATCTCAGAAGCTAAGCAGGGTCGGGCCTGGTTAGTACCTGGATGGGAGACCACCTGGGAACACCAGGTGCTGTAGGCTTGGGAGAAGGACCTGGAAACCCACTCCCAAAAACCAACCCTGCCACTGCAAACCCTAGAAATAGCAGAGAAGCAATGTCAATAGTGTTAGTTGTACATAGGGTGGCTATGAGTGGGACACCCACTTGACGGCACCTAACAACAACATGTGTGTTGAATACACCATCTAACGCCAAAGGGGACTCAATAAGTGTTAGCTGTGAGGATCACTCTACGCCTTTCCACACGCCCTTCTCCTCTTGTTCGGCTGGGGATTCTCTCACAGTCATTTCACTCATGCTCTGTGAGACCTTCCCTGGAGCAATCCCTTCTCCCTCACTTGTACTAATGAGAGGACACATGTATTAATTCTATTTATCACAGCATACTGTATTTTCTGAAATATGTGCCCCTCTTCCCTGTGGACAAGTCCACTGTCTTATTCATTGCCGAATCTCAAGCACTCAGCAGAACACACGTTGTTAGGTTCTCATATCTGAATCCATCCTTGACTTCATTCTAGAATCAACCCACCTTTCTTCTGGATGAGGAATGAGATTTTACTCTTCACCAGGCCATTATGTCCAGCAAAAGAATTGTCCTATGAAATTCATTTCAACTGAAGCCTAATTGGTATTGCTGGTATTCTAAACATCAGTTACCTGAACGTGAACGCCTACAGATAGATGTTCTCTAATGAGGATGCTCTTGTCTAGCATTTCTTTGTGTTTCCTCAGGAATTATTAGCAAATATCATTCAGAAGATATTAAAAATCACCATCAGGCCAGGCACGATGGCGCACACCCGTAATCCCTGCAGCTCGGGAGGTGGAGGCAGGAAGAGCACAAGTTCAAGACCAGAGGCAGTCTGCATAACTTACCGAGACCCTGTCTCAAAAAGTAAAAAAAATGGGCTGGGGCGCAGCTCAGTGGTCCAGCCCTTGTAAAGCATACAGGCACGAGGCCCTGGGTTCGACCCCCAGTACTGCCAAAAAAAAAAAAAAAAAAAAAAAAAAAATATATAAAAAAAATCACTATTCGTAATTAAAAAGGTATTGCTTTTGTAATAAGGAACAAATTATGAGGATTTTAAGACAAGATTGGGCATGGTGGCACATGCCTGTAACCCTAGCGACTCCGGAGGCAGAGGCAGGAGGATTATGAGTTAGAGGCCAGAGGCAGCTTATGTAACTTATCAAGACCCTGTCTCAAAATAAATTAGTAAATAAGTAAATAATAAGTACATAAATAAATGGGCTAGGGGTGCTGCCCAATAGTACAGCACTTACAAAGTATGAGTGAGGCCCTGGGTTCAACCTCCAAGTGCTGGGGGAAAAAAAGAATTTTAAGGATAGAAAATAATGATAAGAATTCTTTGGGCTAAGGGTGTAGCTTGGTGTAGGGCACCTGCTTAGTCTACATGAGAAACTCAGTTCAATCCCCAGTGCCATACAACAAAAACAAAGAAAAACAATCTTTGTATGGGCGTGGGTAACTCTTACTTTGTCAAGTCTTTGCTTGCTTCTCCTAGTTGTCTCATGATAGTAAAAACAGTTATAGTTCCATCACATGGGAGTCATGGATAATCAATAAATCCTAGAGGAAAGACTCTAAACCCTGTTTTACCCAACTTGGTGGCCTTTTTAGTGGCTATTGAAGCTGAGCTTCAACAAAATACATTAATGTTATTTTTGTAGTTTTCTAGAGAGGAAAAGAATATATATATATATAAAATACACATACATATGTATATGTATATATATATACATGTATATATATACACATACATATGCATACATATATACACATACATACACAAATATATATACATATACATATGTATGTATACATATGGATTCATCTTTGAAAAGGACTTAATATTTAATATTATCATTTCTCCTACGGAACTTAGTTTCTGATGACAATACCATACGTAGCCTTAAAAAGTATAAGGCACTTTGTGCCGGGCGCAGTGGTGCACGCCTGTAATTCTAGCAGCTCAGGAGGCGGAGGCGGTAGGATCACAAGTTCGAGATCAGAGGCAGTCTGTGTAACTTAGTGAGACACTGTCTCAAAAAGTTAAAAAAAAGAAAATGGGCTGGGGGTGCAGCTCAGTGTCCAGCACTTGCATAGCATGCAGGCGCGAGGCCCTGGGTTCAACCCCCAGTACCGGGAAAAAAAAAAAGTACAAGGCCCTTTGTAAAGGAGAATTTACAACACCCAGCAGTAAAATAACGAAAATATACCTCGATGCAGACGTGATGTATGCCTCCCGCCTTGTTCTTCTGCAGGAAGCCTGCAATGGGACTGTCATTTCCCAGGGGATGAAGCAGCTCCATCTTGGTATTTCCCAGGTTGACAAAAACAACAGACACTCCGTGTTCAGGAAGGGGGACAGCGTCACTCACCTGGGCCCCCAGGACAGTCTTATAAAATGCCGTGGCCTTTCCCAAATCTGGTACTGCTATGGCCACATGGTTGAGCCGACCCAGGTTCCACACAGGACCTGCTACTTGATGGGAGAACTGTGACATGTCATAGCGCAGAACTGGAGTTCGGAGTCTGGAAAAAAGCCCTGAAAAATTGAACAGCCATTAGTAATCCCTCTTTTGAGAATTAGTGCACCTCTGAATTTAATTTTCTGCAGCAGTACCACTGTGGCGTCCAATCCCATCAGGTTTCGGAAGCTAAGCAGGGTCAGGCCTGGTTAGTCCTTGGATGGGAGACCGTCTGGGAACACCAGGTGCTGTAGGCTCAGGAGAAGGACCCAGCAACCCACTCCCAAAAAACAATCAGCCATTGAAAACCCTATGAATAGCAGAGATGCACTGACAATACTGCTTAACCAATTGTATGTAGGGTTGCTATAAGTTGGATACTGACTCGAGCGAACCTAATGATGACAATGAAATTTAATTTTAAAAACTAAACAATATAAGTAAAAATTCTTTACTTATATACCTATTCTTCCTCCCTTCCTTCCTCTCTTCCCCTCTCTCTCTCTCTTTCTCCCTCTCTCTTTCTTCCTTTCTTCTTTTCTCTCTTTTTTGCAGTACTGGGGAGTAGAGCCCAGGGCCTTGCACAAACTCAGCACGTGCTCTACCACTGAGCTGTACCTCGGACTTTTTGTTATTTATTTTGAGACTAGGTCTTGCTAAGTTAAGCAGGCTGCCTCTGGCCTTGAACTTGTGATCCTCCTGCCTCAGCCTCTCCAGATGCTGGGATTCCAGGTGTGTGCCATGGTGCCCAGCTTACACCTATGCTTTTTCTTTACTAAAATTAAATCAGGGGAGATAAACGGAAAATCTTGTGTCCACACCACTCGCTCTACTAAAAATTAAGAAGTTATTTGTCTAGAACTAAAAAGCTAACTCTCAGCTTCATCTAGATTCTGAACAAAGAATGACACTTTTCAGAATAACTTATATTTACTGGTCATACTTAAAAGATAGCTGCAAAGCCAGGTGCCGTGGCCCACGTTTGTAATCCCAGTAACTTGGGAGGCAGAGGCAGGAGGATCTTGAATTCAAGGCTAGAGACAGTCTGTGTAACTTAGCAAGACCCTGACTCAAAATAAAAAATAAAAAATGGGGTGGGACTGTGGCCCAGTGATACAGAACTTGCAAGGTATGTGTGAGGCCCTGGGTTTGACACCCCAGTACCACCAAAAAAAAAAAAAAGCTGCATTTTAAGAATTATTCACTCATTTTTCTTTTCACTGGGGTAAGTTTGTATGTGACACTGAAATGACATAGATTTTTAGAGTAAGAGCAAGAAATTTTCTGTCCTACCTATATGCGTTTTTTGCTTTATATTCTGTAATAAGGTCAGGGAAGGCCAATCTATTCAATGCTTGTTTTCAATGCATAATTTATTTGAATGACCACCAACTAAGGAAAATATCACATTGTTGGGGGAAACCAAACAAAGACCAAGGAGATACTGAACTTGGCAGGATTTCTTCTGAGATCAGCTTATTATTATTATTATTATTATTATTATTATTTTTTTTTTTTTTGCAGTACTGGGAGTTGAACTCAGGGCCTTGCACTTGCATGCTTTGCAAGCACTGGACCTGCACTGAGCTGCACCCTCAGCCCATTTTTTTACTTTTTGAGACAGTGTCTTGCTAAATTACACAGACTGCCTCTGGTCTTGAACTTGCAATCCTCCTGCCTCCACCTCTCAAGCCACTGGGATTACAGGCGTGCGCCACCATGCCCAGCTAGATTTTTATTATTATTATTTTTTATAATTTTGAAAGATTAGAGGCAGAACTGCTTCTGAATGTAAGCAAACCCCTTTTCCTTCAGTAACTAAAGACGCATGAGGAGCTCTCTCCTTGTTACTTGGTTGCCCCATCCCCCCAAACACTGGGCTTTGAAGACCCAGACTTCCCCAGGATATAAATTATATCTATGCATGAGATAAATACAGGCTTGTAAAACTATACCACTGAATTAAAAAGTATGAAAAAAGAAGGTGAAAATTATATGCGGTATTTTAAGCAATGGACAGTTAATTAACTCTTAGTAAAAACCACTTTAAACAGTACTTAGTACTGTGCTTTAGCTAACAGAAATATTCCCCTTTACTGAAATTTTTGACAAGGAAATCAGTGACTCTATTTTATGTGAGACCACCCAATACATCCTAAGTCAGTAGGAAGCAAAATTCAGCCTATGAAGCCATCTCCTATGTTCCAGTATATATTATTAATGACTGAAATACTCAAAGTTTCTCATTACTTTTAGGTTAATATAGTCTAGCACTGAGTTATTATGAAATCTGAGTGTACTAAAACCCAGCACTGTCATGAGGTTACATGACTACATGGGAGAAGGACCCAGCAACCCACTCCCAAAAGACAATCAGCCATTCAAAACCCTATGAATAGCAGAGAAGCACTAACAATACTCTTTTGCTTGTTATATACAGGGTCACTATGAGTCGGACACTGATTTGACCGCACTTAACAAGAACAAAACCCAGTGAACACATATATCAATGTACAATTGAAACTAAACTCTGTATAAAGAATACTTAATCCTTACTCAAAGTGATGTGCTCTGATATTTTCTATTCTACTGAGTTTTATTTCAGTTTTTAAAAAGAACATTTGTACCATCCACTACATGTCTAACTTGCTGCCTGACTGGGAAGATTAGATAGTTGGCACCCAAAACATAATTCAGTACCAGGCATATACTGCAGGCACAATAAATTCATACTTTACTTTTTTGCAACAAGGTCTTGCTATGTAGCCCTGGCTGCCCTAGAAGTCGCCACGTAGCCTAGGTTGGCCTTGAACTCAGGATCCTCCTGCCTCAACTTCCCAAGGTCTGGGATTATAGTCTTGTGCCCCCATCTTAGTGTTTTGATAACACGAAGCCACGGTTGGCCAGATGAGTGACATGCAAGGGTTCCTACAGAGAAATGTCAATGGAACAAATTGCAAGGTGTCCAAGTGAAAGCAGAGTTCTATAGCCTATGCCAGTTTGCATCAGAGACGTTTCAAAAACATTGGCATCGAAAGGGAAGGCCAAGTAACTCATATTATTGGAAGCTTCGTTGTGGTCGTTCTCCATTACCTTATCATTTGTTCTACTAGAACAGTGGGTTAGTTTTCCTTTAATAGAAAATAAAGCCTCTGTTAAGTGTTATGGTTGTTAGGTGCCGTGGAGTTGGATCCAACTCATGGTGACCCCCATAGGGTTTTCAATGGCTGATTGTTTTGGGATCGCTTCAGGAGTGGACTGCCGCATCCTTCTCCCATTTTTGCAGGGCTGGGGGTCGAACCCAGGTCCTCAGAGAGTGCGGAAGAGCACTCCACCAACTGAGCTAAACCCCAGCCCAAAGATGAATAACTGCAGATTTAAAAAACAAGCTCCTTTCATAAATGTCAGGAATCTGGTGTGCAGGTAATAAATATGTTACGAAACAAGGTGAGTATGCTAACTTTAATTCCTACCTTTCCGTCAGCATTGGTTGTCATTCGTCACATTCTCTTCCATTACTTTTACCCTCTGGACTTAAAAATAACATTGTCTTTCTTTTAGTTCATTTCAGACCTGGTTCTCCAAATATTGTCTCCAAATAAGTACAAGAATTTAGCCTGTAGCATACCACTGTAGCATCTGATCCTATCAGATCTCAGAAACTAAGCAGGGTCGGGCCTGGTTAGTCCTTGGATGGGAGACAGCCTGGGAACACCAGGTGCTGTGGGCTTGGGAGAAGGACCCAGCAAGCCACTCCCAAAAAACAATCCGCCATTGAAAACCCTATGAATAGCAGAGAAGCACTGACAATAGTGTTTTGCCTGTTGTATATAGGGTTGCTCACTATGAGTCGGACACAGACTTGACGGCACCTAACAACAACAACAACAACAACAACAACGAGTTTATACTCAAATGCATTAAGGGTACTGTTTAAAGAAATCTGATGTTCAGTTTGTATATTA
Organism: Pedetes capensis; assembly: GCA_007922755.1. Taxonomy (NCBI): domain Eukaryota; kingdom Metazoa; phylum Chordata; class Mammalia; order Rodentia; family Pedetidae; genus Pedetes; species Pedetes capensis. The sequence continues at coordinate 24,392 of VMDO01007648.1, read as the reverse complement.
GGTGTCATCGGATTGTGAATAATCACTTGCAATACGTTTTTAAACAGCTTTATGTCTTAATTTTTTAAAAACAGATTTAAGATTTACATACCAAAATTCAACCATTTGAAGTGTACAGTTTGGTATTTTTAGTATATTTGCAAAGTTGTGCAAACTTCACATAACCTGTAGTCTATTTTCACCTTCAGATGAATGCCTTAAATATCAGCCTTAAGTTAGGCAGATGGGCTCTACTGTTAGGTTTAGTTGTCTTGGTTCAAACCTTGACCTAATCATTAGCTGTTACATAAGCTAGTTACTATGGGAGAAGGGCCTGGCAATCCACTCCCAAGGCAATCCCGAAACAGTCAGCCATTGAAAACCCTATGGGGGTCACTATGAGTTGGATACCAACTCGACGGCACCTAACAACAACAAGTTAGTTACTCAACTTGTCTGTGCTATTGCTTCTGTATATGTAAAATGAAGATAGTGTCTACCTTATAGGAACGTCATGAGGTTACATGACTAATACATATAAATGATTGAAAAATGTGCCTAGCACAAAATAGATTACAAATACCATGGATTATCACTATTGGCAGTTTTAGGTTACATCAGTAATTGATTGATAAATATAAGCATCTCTGCCTGCTGATACATTTTATGCTTTTGAAGGATCCCATGAGAGGTTGACTGTGTACCTACCCTATTCACAGGATCACACTTGTTATAACCTTATTCAATAACTAAAGAACTCATGTAAAAGTAACTGTGCATTGACCCGATTCACAGCCTAGCACTCATGTTATAATCTCATTCAATAACTAAGATTACTTGGATTTGGCAAATGTCTTATCACAGTGCTCTTACATTTACTTTTTCATTCATTAACATGTAACCTACTACTCTTTATGACCTCCTTTCACCCTGCAAAATGCCATGAGCTCTGATTTCAGGCCTTTGTTAGTACTATTCAAGTATTTAGTAGCTCACTTGGTAGAGTGCTGCTCTGAGCTCTCTGCGGCCCTAGGTTCGATCCTGATCATTGCAAAAATGGGAGGACGTGGCAGTCCACTCCTGAAACCATCCCCAAAACAAGCAGTTGTTGAAAACCCTGAGGGTCGCTATGAGTTGGACCCAACTTGATGGCACCTAACAACACCAAATGACATCATGGCAGAGTTTTGCTGCTGGAAAGGAATTAGAAGCATAGTATTATTTGCTTTTTGATACAGGAATACATGTTTACAATCTTTCTGAGCTAAAATTAGTTGCTTATTTTCCTCCAACTTACCTATACTCTTCATGACCTGTGCTTTATTTAACTTGGGAGTTCCTTTTAATATTACATAGAATTGGAAACCATACAAGTCTTTCAAGATCCTATAAACTGGCTCTTATCACCAAGGTGGATATGCCCCAGGGTCTATGCACTCTCCATGTTTTGCCAACTGCTAGAATCTATCATCAGTACGGCACACAACCCTGTGGGTAAAATCTAGCTCACTTTACCTCACCTTTCCAGGACGGACTCATGGGTTTATTTCATTGTCAGAGTTATGCATCAAGGCTACTAGGTAATCTTGCTGAAATCTGTAATCCTAACTGAAATGTAAAATTACAAATTCTGAAGTGGGAGGGTACAATGCAGTCACATGGGTCTGCCTAGGAGTCTTTATGACCATGTTATTGTCATTGTTGTTAGGTGCCACTGAATTGGGTCCAGCTCATAGTGACCCTGTGTACAGCAGAACAAGACACCCCATGGCACTGTGCCACGTCCAGCACTATGTCAGTGTTTCTCTGCAATTAAAAGGGTTTTCAATGGATGATTGCTGTTTGGGAAGGGGTTGTCAGGTCCTTCTCCCTAGCCTGCAGCAACTGGCATTCCCAGGTGGCCTCCCATCCAAGTACTAACCAGGTGCGACTCTTCTTAGCTTCCAAAATCTGATGGGATTGGACCACAGTGGTACGGCTGCAGGATAATACTCAATATATACCAATAACAAAAGATGAATACAAGTCATATCTGACTTCTGCAATTACAAGAGGTGCTTCAAACGGTTACCATCATAATTAAGTTCAATTTCAAAAAGTAATACAGAGAGGGGCACAGTGGTGCACACCTATAATCCCAGCCACTCAGGAGGCAGAGGTAGGAAGATTGCAAGTTCGAGGCCAGAGGCAGCCTGTGTAACTTAGCAAGACCCTGTTTCAAAATAAAAAGCAAAACATGGGCTATGGGTGCAGCTCAGTGGTAGATCACTTGCAAAGCATGCATGAGGTCCTGGGTTCAACCCACCAGAGCCAGAAAGAAAAAAAAAGTAATATATAGATAACATTGCTTAAAATGTGCATACATATTTTGGTACTTCAGTAAATATGACCTTTTAAAACTGAATAAATGCAGAGACAGCCAAACCTACTGAACGCCCTTCTTTTGTTTTTGCCTTCAGCTCATCACTTAGATCTGTTGATTCGTGACATCAGGTCATTAAGAAATTTTGTTGGATGAGAAAGGTGAGAGAGCAGCAAAGAACTGATTCGGTTTGAGATGGTACTTCAAGGGATGCCTAGGGCTGCTGGCTTCAACAGGTGAAATAAGACGTGTTTTTAGGAGAGAAATCTAATATGAACAGAGGTTCGCTCCCTTGAACACTTTTTGAAGGTGCTAGCGGGAAGATTTCTCACAAAGGCTCAGGAGTAAGTCTGAGGCGTTACCCCTTCGCACCTTCTTCCAAACGGGAAATCTCAGGTTAAGGGTAATAATTGCCCTCCTGAAGGGAGAGAAGAAAAACACAGAAAGAGAAGGTAGGACACAGTCAGAAAACCAAGGTTTCTACCATCATGGATCTTATCTAGCCACAAAATAATAAACAAATAAATACATATTAATAAATAAATGGTGGCGGTGAGAACCCAAGGACGTTCCAAATGCCTGTGCCTTTACCTTTTCTGTTTATGTGTCAGACGATCAATAAGTTTGGGCACCTGGGTAAAACACTCCTTTGATATTCTTTACCATGGGGACCTTCAGATGTTTCCAGCAGGAGACTGGACATCATGGCTGGTTGACTTTTCTGGTTTCTTCCCAGTCTGTCAGGTGTGTGGTAAAAAACCCCCACGGTCCCTCCTGTCCCTGTGGGCAGGTTGCCTTCTCTCTGGTGCCCCCACATTTTTAAAGGGCGACATCAACTTGAAACAACTCCTGGCTGGCCACGATAGACCCACAGACGGTAGGAAACCCTCGCGCTGAAGTACCGTCTGGCAGGCTGGGATTTTTGCAGTCTCTGAGGTCCCGGGTTCGATTCCCAACACTCCCAAAATGTGAGAAGGACCTGGCAATCCACTCCCGAGGCAATCCCGAAACAATCAGCCATTGAAAACCCTATGAGGGTCGCTATGAGTCAGACACGACCCGACGGCACCTGACAACAAAGTACTGTCAGCCTAAGGTGGTGACAAGGCGGTCAAAGGCGGCTCCGGGGGCCGCTGAGCGCGTTAGATCAGGCGCCGCGCCACCCCGCGGCCTCCGCCACCTCCAGGCCTCTGGCCCCGCGCGTCCGGTATTCACCTGCGCCCAGAGCAGCCGCGGTCGCTGCCTTCAGCATGCGCGACATCCTCGGGAGCGACCCACTAAGGCCCGACCTTCTGTGGAGAGCCTCTGGAGCGAGGACGAGGGGGCGGGGCCTAGTCTGGGGGCGGGGCCCGGCGCGGCTGAGGGCGGGGCGAGCGTCACTGCGTTCCCGCGAACCCCGGAAGCGGCTCGTTCTTGTACTACGAGGTTATGAAGCCACCCCGCTGTATCTAACGCAGAAACGTAAAGCGACAACGCGTCACCACTCGGAGGCCCCTCAGGAATAGAAAACGCGGCGTCTGGAGGAAGTGCAAAGGCACTTGGGGTTACCGGCAACTGTCTTCCGTTTCCGGTCCCGCCCTCTACGCATGCCCAATAAAAGTTCTCCAGTTGCCAAAGGGCTCCGGCTAGGTGCGTTCCCGGAACCTATGTGCCCCGGAACCTTCTGTTCTAAGCTTCCGGTTGCGCAGGGGGCGTCTTTGTCGTGTGGCTTCCGGCAGGCTGTCTTCCCTCGCATGAGGCTCCTTTGCTGGAGTTGCAGACAACTATGGCTGAACGGGCTTGGCGGCGACGGACCCTGGAGCGCTGTCTCAGGGAGGTCGGGAAGGCCACCAGCCAGCCCGAGTGCTTCCTCACGTGAGTGCGCGGAACCGGGGCCGGGAGGGCGGCCCCGATCTTACGTGGGCGGGGCGTGCAGGCTCCCCGAGAAACTCTGCAGGGAGGGCGGGGAGGTGGGGACCGCTTTCCCCAGATTCCAGACAGCGTGTGCTCTCTCGGCCTAATGAAAACTTAAAAATTGACAGCTGTACAGCGCAGATCGCTCTGTGTGCTTTGAAAATAAAACTAAACCCAGCTGTCAACGCCCAGAGGCCTCCCTGGCAGCTTAGCGCCACACCCCCATAGGTTGCTGTCTCCAAACATGGGCCCCAAAGCACTCACTGCTTGCTCAATCAAATTATGAACTTGTTTCCTTATGCAGCCCAAGACTGAGCTTCTTGAGAATCAGGGCTGTCTTTAGTCTCTCATCCCAGCAGAAGCGTTTTGTGATTATGTTGTTGAAACCTTCAAAGGTCTATGAGATTGGCCAAGCGCGGTGGCTCACGCCTGTCATCCCACTGACTCCGGAGGTGTGGAGGCAGGAGGATCGCGAGTTTGAGGCCAGAGGCAGCCTGCGTTACTTAGCGAGACCCTGTCTCAAGATAAAAAGTAAAAAATGGGTTGAGAGTGCAGCTTAGTGGTGGAGCACTTGCAAAGCATGCGTGAGGCCCTGAGTTCAGCCCCCCCAGTACTGCAAAAAAAGAAAAGAAATCCTATGCAATTACGATTCTTCCTTGAGCTCCACACTTGCTGCTTCTGCAGAAGCTACTTGCTCTCAGCATCTCAAACTCAGTGTCCAAAATAGAACTGTTGATTTTATTTACTCACCTGTACTCTGCACTCCCCTGAAGTGATTTCCCCATTTGCACCACCTGTCTCAGTAATTTCTGTCATTCCAGTTAGAGATACAACGAGTCTACCTCTGTGATGTCTTCATTTTTCTCTATTCTACATCTGATTCTGTAGCAATCCTGTCAGTTCTCTCTCTAAGTTATATTTGTAACCTGACTCCTGCCTTCCCTATTCATTACTCTAACTCCATCATCCTTGGCCTGGAGTGCTGCATTAGCCTCCTAACCACCCTACCCTCATTCATTTTTCTCTATTGGTCATCTTTCCAAAATGTAAACCATCATTTCATTTTGATGCTTAAAACCTTCTGATGTTTTCTCATTACACTTAAAATGTCAAACTCTTACCTCTGAACTACGTATCGTTTGGCTTCCCTCAGCCTCTCCAGTCACAACTTCACCTTCTGCCTCCTTCACCACATTGCAGCTGTGATGGTCTTTCTGTTCTTCAAGCTCTCGTTTCCAGGCTCATTTCCATTTTAGAGAATTTGTTCTTGCTGTTTCTTCTGCCCAGAATACATACTTCCATATTTTTGTAATAGATTGTCTCTTAATTTGTAGGTCTCATTTCAGATATGACATTCTAAGAGAAGTTTTCCCAGCCTCTCTAGCCAAAGCAAATGTTGACCACTGAATGAATGAATGGACTCATACATAATGTAGCAGAGTTGAGAATTTAAGGCTGATTCACTACATATCTCTGGGCAAATAGATCTGTAGTGGTTTTCCTGCCTAAAATCTACACAGCAGATTTAGAGACTTAGTTAACACCTTTTATATATCAGTCTGGCTCAGCAGCAAATTATACACTGTTGGGAGCCAGAATCTATACTTAAAATTAGTATTTCATTTATATTTTACTTTGCAGAAGAGCTGGGCTTTTTATTTTTGTTTTAATTCAGAGTACTGTGATGGTATTATGTATAATTCTACATCTCACTTAATCCCCTTCCTCAATAGGATTCAAGATGGATTAGCATCAAACTTCACTTCCTTAACAAAAGTTCTGTATGACTTTAATAAAATACTGGAGAATGGTGAGATCTCTGGGAGTCCTTTACAAAAACTTGTGATAAACAATTTTGACGATGAGCAGATTTGGCAACAACTAGAATTACAAAATGAACCAGTTTTACAATACTTCCAGAATGCGGTTAGTGAAACAGTAAAAGACAGAGAAATCAGTCTTCTCCCAGAGGATGAAGAACAGGAGAATGAAGAGGATGGCTTGGAGATGGAGGCTGATGGCCAGGCGGACCTAGAACAAGATTTGAAGGAAGAGGAATTGTCAGATGTGGGTGGTGATGATCCTAACGAGGTGGAGAGAGCTAAAACCTCAAGCAAATTTGATCTGAGGAAGAGCCCAGTTTTCAGTGATGAGGATTCTGACCTTGACTTTGATATCAGTAAACTGGAACAGCAGATCAAGGTGCAAAACAGACCGCCTGCAAAACCAAGAGAAAAGTCTGTAGTGGATGATAAGTTCTTCAAACTTTCTGAAATGGAGGTCTTTTTAGAAAAAGTAGAAAAAGAAGAGGAACAAAAAGATGACGATGAAGAGGACGATATTGACTTATTTGAGGACATTGATTCTGATGAAGATGAGGGAGGATTGTTTGGAAATCAAAAACTTAAGGTAAAGTTCCGAGAGAGGAGAGGAGCGAATACTTCCTTCCTCCTCAAATTAAATGTTGTTCTGTTTCCTTTGGAGAGGTGGAAAGTGTCTCAAAATTCACCAGGGTACAAGTGAACTATTACTTCATTTGAAAAAAATTGTCTGGCAAATTTAAACCGAAGCTATCATTTCCTTATCACAAAACACTTTTCATTACACAGTTTAAGAACCATAATCCCACATGTTAGAGATATTCAAAATTCATAAGATATTCATATTCAAATATGTACTTTCATCAGACACTAAAAGTAGTTGTAAAGGCCAGGCATGGTGGTGCACATCTGTAATCCCAGCACTTGGGAGGCTGAGGTGTGAAGATCATGAGTTCTTGGTTAGCCTGGGCTATGTAATAAGACCCTGTCTGGGGGGAAGTGGGGAGAAGTCAAAGTGAGGTATTTAGGCAGGGATATTTTGGAAGGGATCCTGAAACAATCAATCAGCCATTGAAAATCCTATGAGGGTTGTTATGAGCTGAATCCAACTCAATGACGCCTAACAACAACAATTTTGGAAATAATTGTAGTTAGAAGATTTAGGGATGTGTAATAGTGTGCTCTTATTTTATCGATTATAAATGGGTCTATACTTCCATTCAGTTTGTTATATTCCAGTTCTGATAATTTTATGGTACTGTTATTACTTGCCAGTTCCCTTTATTTGGCTTTATTTGGCTGGTAGTGTTAAAGCCAGAAAGCAATGCATGTGTTAATACACATACATACATATGCCTGTTTTATCTATTTTTCTGTCTTTAAGTAATTTTTAAATCTTTTTATTTTAGTCAAGCAAAAGTTCCAGAAATCTGAAATACAAAGATTTCTTTGATCCAGTTGAAAGTGATGAAGACACGGCAAGAGTTGATAATGATGAGCTGGATTTAAACGAAGAAGAGGGAGAAATTGCTGAAGAAGAAGCAGAAGAGAGCATTTCTGAAACGTGAGTATTTCAAATCAGCTTGAACGTTATAAACCGGAATGACCCAATCATGTATGTGTACTCATCGTTGTCAAGTATGTTTGTCATAAGAATTGAGACTCTCTAAAGTCGAGTAGTAGATTCTTCAATACCTGGTCCTGTCAAGACAGCCAGAAGAAAGTCTCTGAACTTAAAGGGACATTAGAGATCACTCAATAATGAAAAATACTGCTAACAGTAGAAGTAAAACCTTTGTTACAAAGAAGGACCTTCAGTTTGGGTTTTTTGCCAATAAAACCCTCGAATATTTTGTGAAGTAAGTGGTATTACAGATTAATGAATAACATATTTGCATACGTTGAACACTTTTTGTTCCATTTCTTGCATATCATTTCACCTAAATAATTCCTGTTGTTGCTGTTTCATTACTTAATGACATTGTAAGTTCTGCCTATTTGGTGGCATTAGGTCTAGAAAAAACTTTATTATTGGGAAGTTTGTTTCTGTATTGCTACTGGAATGTAGTGTTGTTCCTTTGATAAGCATTTGGGTCTTACAGGGATGAGGAGAGTGACCTTGAAGAGAGTGAAGATGGAGAACCACCTAAGGAAGGCTCAAAAAGAGTGACCTTTGCTTTGCCAGATGAGGAAACCGAAGCTACAGATGTGCTACATTTAAAGGAGGATTCTGAGGAAGTTAAATCCTCTTTCGAAAAAAGGCAGGAGAAGGTAATTGTTAGGAGTTTAAGGACTTTTTTATATACTTAACACGACAATGGGACTCACTACGAACTATCTTTCGGAAACAAAAATTTGCTCTCTGAAGCACATTGTATATAAATGCCATAAGAAAAGCCTCTCATTATTTGTAAAAGTTGGTCCCTGCCTTTCCCATCCTGCTGCTTTCATTTGGTGGCCCAGGAGTAGAACCTTTGTTTCTTTTCTCTGTACTTGACATCTTCTACCTGTGACGTGTCTCTCTTGCTTACCCATTTTATGAGCCTCTCTATAACTGCTGCAGCTGCTCTGGGAGATATATCTCTTTAAGGTGCTCCACAGGTGATTTTTGTGGGTGCCACACAGCCTGATTTTTAATTAATGCCATTTCAGACACATCTTCCAAAGTGGATCAAAGTTATTTCCTTATGACATCACTTCACACAGATGACCTGCCATTTAATTTGAATAGATGTGGTTTGGCTCTGATCATTTATCTACCTTAAAATTATATCACATAGTTAGAAGTGGGAATATGCAGATAGTGAAAGATAACAAGATTATCACAAGAATTATACGGAAATGAGAATTCAAAATAAATCCACATTTGTCAGATTGTCCCCAGAAGAGACAGAGAGGCTAATGTAAGAGTACCATAAAAGGAAATACGTTTGTAATGAGTTAGGGTCCTAGTGTCCTCCTGCTTCACTCTGCCCTTCCCCGCCAAAAGAAAGGAAGGTTTGATTTTACATCAAGCCTTCAAGAAATAGATAATTCAATGCTGTTTAATCAATGCCCACAAATAAAAAGTCGAGTAAAACTTCCAATTTTTTTCTTGTGAAGCCTGTTAAAACAGGAAAAACTAAACCTGACCAAGCATTAAAGTATGTTTGTACCCGCCCATTTGTGACTTGATATAAAAATCCAAAATAATGCAATGGAAAAGTAATTCCACACAGCCAAATCGGCCTTACTCTTTTGATTTGGCATTAGGAAATGCAGTATAATTCTTGGTTCTCTAGAGGTTAAGGATTAAAACCATAGTGCCACCTCTGTCCGTATATGTCAGACTTTTGATAAAATGTAATATCCTTTCCTTTTTTTCTTTTTTTCACAAAGTAAAATACAAGTATATCTAATTAAAAGCTGCCATCATGGATAATGGAGAAAATCTACAAACATCCTGTTAAAATCAGGAACAAGATAAAATGTGCACTGTGACAGTTACCACTGTTGTTTAACATTGTTTTAGAAGTGTTAGCCAGTGCAGCCTCAAAAGAAAAAGATAAGAAAAGCTAAAATGAAAACGTTAATATTTCTAGTGGTTACTGTAAAAACCAAACAGATGAATGGAAGAGATACTGGGAAAGATAAAGAGGATTCTGTAAGGTAGCTGGAAAAGCTGGTATTCTATACACTAAAGTCTTTTAATTGTCTTTTAGAAGTTAAAGATAAATAGTATCTGGCTGTGGAGACATAAATGTCAGGCTCCATTAGAAGCTATTAGATACTAGACTCAACAGCACCTAATAATGATTCTAATTAAAAAAAATAACATTAGAATGCTCTAATAATTAAAATTGAGAGCAGCTTTTGAATAGATAGATCATTTGAATAGAATAGAGCCCAGAAATATGCCCATATAAACATGGCCTTTCAATCCAGGGGAGGAGCAATGTCCTCTGCAGGCCACCTCGCCTTGGGCAATAGGAATAGGATGTCATTGTGTAATAGAGGGGGCACTGGGCAACAACTCAGGTCCTGCTTTCCCCCTTTTTCCAGTGCTACTTGTTTTTATAGGAGTCTAATTCTAAATGTGCAGTCACTCCTTTTTCTCTATCCTAGATGAATGAAAAAATTGCATCTTTAGAAAAAGAGCTGTTGGAAAAAAAGCCCTGGCAGCTTCAAGGGGAGGTGACAGCGCAGAAGCGACCAGAGAACAGCCTCCTGGAGGAGACCTTGCACTTTGACCATGCCGTCCGGATGGGTACGGGGCCCTGCCTTCCACCAGCTAGCGCATCCTCCTGTATAATCACAGTAACGTTCATCCACCCGAGGAGCTTGGCATGGAGGCCTTAGCACTACCTCCGCAGTTTCTTACAGGCCTCTGTTTACACGGTTGGTGCCTGTCACCCTCCACTGATTAAACCGTGAACTCCAGCCTGCAACCCTGGCTGGCACGTCAAGTTCTTTCTTACACCCTTTAAGTCCAAATGCGTTTCCTTTTTATGTCAGGAGAGGAGAGAGTGGCAGGGGCGGGAGAGGCTCCATGTGCATAGGATAGAAGTGTTAGCATTTCCCCCACAGATACTCTTGTTTTGTGGTTCTTAAACTTGAGGGAACGTCTGAAGGCTCATCGAAACACAGAGCGCTATCCCCTCCCCACTGTCTGGTGTAGGAGGTGGAGCGTTGGCCCAAGAAAATGCATTTCTAACAAATCCTCAGGTGTTGCTGATACTGTAGGTCCAAAGACCACGATTTGAGAAAGACTGGTGTAGCCTCTATGTTCTTAATACGCATTACATTTCCTTTAGCCCCTGTGATCACAGAAGAGACTACCTTGCAACTGGAAGATATCATTAAGCAGAGGATACGCGATCAGGTCGGTACAAATGAAGTTGAACTTCATTTCAGTTCCACTGAAATTTTTAGAAATGCATGAGAGAATTTGGGGAGGAGAGAGAACACTGTCTTTGCTTCTATTTCATGATGTTTTTGACCTGAAGCCCTTAAGGCTGGACTAAGGGTAGCTTTCCCTTCACTGTGAAGCCACTGCTCTTTGCTCGGGCCCAGGAAAGACAGTTGTGCCTGAGGAGAGGGGTGGCCCGATGTCATTATGGTATCTTCCTTTCTGAATCTTGCTGACCAGTTGAGTAGTGGAGCTGGTGACAGATGTCTGACTTGGTCATGGTCACATCCTGACCTGGTCTAGGCACAGTATCTGGTGCTACGCATCAAATGTTAATAACGTAGCAAAGAACTTTTGCTTAGGAGTTGATTTGATTTTGTAAACTGAGACTAAAGCTCAGGTCTATGTTGTTGTTGTTGTTAGGTGCCATCGAATCATGTCCAACTCATAGCAACCCTTTTTTTAGGGTTTCCAATGGCTGATTGTTTTGGGATTGCCTTGGGAGTGGATTGCCATGCCCTTCTCCCATTTTTTGCGGTGCTGGGAATTGAACTTGGGGCTTCAGAGACTGCAGAGTGGCACTCTACCAACTGAGCTAAATCCCAGCCCCAGGTCTATGTAGGGCATGCTCAGTAAGATAGGGCTTTATAATGGGTGTGTAATGTTCACCTGCACGTCTGTGTCTAAAAGAGAGGTGCATGAAGAGGGAGGGCATCTATGCAGAGAATCTGAAAGTTTGACATGAAACAAGATAAGCAGGAGGCTTGGCTTTTAAACGAACGGTGAGGGCTAGGGATGTAGCTTAGTGGTTCAGCATTTGCCTAGCACGTGTGGGGTCATGGATTTGATCCCCAGCACCACAAGATATACATTAAATAAATAAGCAAACAAGCAAACAGTGATAGGGGAATTGAAGTTGCTAACCTAGACAAAGACTTATTTAAAACAAAGGCAGAAAAGAACATTTGAATTAATGCGGTCTTTCCTTTTTTTAATGCTTCTCTCGCATGGCTGGAATAATCACTCCTGAAGTTGAACATTACTCTCTTTTGGCTATCATCCTGACATGAGCATAGAAATAAATTGTTTATTTTGTTAACTTACGTTCCGCCGCCCTTGACGTTTCAGGCTTGGGATGACGTAGTACGTAAAGAAAAACCCAAAGAGGACGCCTATGAGTATAAAAAGCGTTTAACGTTAGACCACGAGAAGAGTAAGCTGAGTCTTGCGGAAATTTATGAGCAGGAATACATCAAACTCAGCCAGGTAAGGAGACCTTTAGGAGCGCTTAAGGCAAAGCTGTTATCACTAGAGGAACAGACTTTCCGTGACTGTCGAAACGCTGACGCAGACCTTGAGAACTTCAGTCACCTCATTTCACTGTCTGACAGAGCATGCTAGGAATAGAGGGGTTAAGATAGCCCCACTGAATGGGAGGCCGTGGGGGGCTTGCTTTGTGACCAGGTATGGGGACCTTATGTCTGTATATTCATTAGTCATGCTTGGTGGGTGGTTGTCTAGGAGTGGAAATGCCCATTGTCTGCTTAACCTTTTAAGGAGCTGCCAGCCTTGTTGCCACTGTGGCGACGGCCATTTCACTTTCCTTCCGGCGAGGCACAGGTTCTAATTTCCTCACGTCCTCAGCAGCTCCCTTTCTCTTTTTCCTTAAATTATAGCTATCCCAGTGGGAGTGGCTTAGCTCTGGATAGAAATAAATATGGAGGGAATTAAACATAAGCTCTGAATGTCAGCAGTAACGATTATGGAGCTCCTGAAAGGGGCATCTCATGTATTCGGTAGGGACTGGCACTGCGGTGGTTCTGATACCTTTAACGTTGCCTTTGGGGTCTTCCTTTTGTCCTTTTCCTTTTCCTTTTCGAAACAGTGTAGTCCAGGCTGGTCTCAGACTCACCTCAGCCTCCTGAGCGCTGGGACCCCAGGTGAGCGCCACCACACCATGGCAGAATGTTTCTTTGAGGTTAAAGCTGTGGCACTGGGGCATTGACGGCACCCTTGTTGGCCTGTAGTGTTTTGTCTGTGATACACAGAAAGCTCCTTAGTCTGATGTTGTTGACCTTCTTTCCTAAGCAAAAAACCGAAGAAGAAGAAAATCCAGAGCATGTAGAAATTCAGAAGATGATGGACTCTCTCTTCTTGAAGTTGGACGCTCTGTCAAACTTCCACTTCATCCCTAAACCGGTACGTGTTTGCATAATTCAAGTGTGGACCGAGCAGATGCGACCGTTACAACCTGAGCTCTGTAGCTGGTATCAGGGCACAAACCTCTGGTAATTCCCTGTAGATTACAGGAAGGGTCTCCATGAGGGAGGCTCCCTGCCAGTTCCTGGGTCATTCTGGCTCCCCCTGCTGACCCAGACTGATCTCTGGTGAGCCCTTGGCAGACCCTGAACTCTTAGCGTCAGAGGCGTCTCTTTCCTTGACCTCAGGGTGTGCTGGGTATAGACACGTGAGTGATGGGTACCCGCTACAAGCCATGGTAGGTCCTCTGCCCAGGCTAACTCCCCCTGCACAAAACCTGGGGCAGGTATTACTATGGCCTTTCGGCAGCTGAGCAGACAGAGCCTTAGGAGGTGGGAGGATCAGAACTGACGCTGGGCCGGTCTTTGTCCACCTCATGATGCCCCTGGCCAGGCCCAAGCCTCCCAGCGCTCTTCCTGTCTGTTGCCCTGCCTCTTTCCCAGGCAGGCTCAGAGTCTTCATCTTCTGCTCCCCACCACCTGCAATCCCGCGAACCATCTTTAAGCCATTGCGTTGGTACTTGCTCACCCCTCGTTGCCCTTTGCTCTCTCTTGTGCTGGTGTCTGAATGGGAATGTGGTGAATGAAGGCCTCGTCTAGAAATCAGAAGCCTGAGTCTCCTCCTCCCCCCCAGTTTTGTGATTTAGGCGAATTGTTTCCTCTGTACAGACGACGTCATCGCTAGGGTCCTTTCTTATTTGCTGATGGCCAGGTGATTTTCCCTGTGCCAGTGTCTTGTCTTCTCAAACAGATAGTGAGCTTTCATCACCTGTGTGTGTGTTCGTGTGCGCGCGTGTGTGTGTTTAAATCAAGGTATAACTTATGTGCCACTAAGCTGTTGATGTCAGGAACCGTTTTTAGATTCCCAGAGTGCCTTGAGTCGGCTGTTTCAGGTGTAGAAATGAGGGGAATTTCTCAACCCCTCTTGGCCAGCAGGTGTTACTGTGAAGCTCTTCATGATGTGAAAGGCGTGGGCCCCTCTGCAGCCTCACCAGGCCCAGGTCCAGGTCTCTTCCCCCTGTTGGCCTCCCTAGCTTGCTGCCCCAGCCCCCTAAGTCTCCCGGTTCCTTCAAGAGCCTAAGTCCCTCCCCTCCTGGTGCCTCACTCCGCTCCTCTCCAAAGCCTCACACTTCCCAGCTCCTTGGGGACTTTCCCTGTCTGTCCCGGCCTCTTCCCTGCCTCTGTCCCTCACCTCTCTATAGCATTTGCAGTCCCTGGCGGGTCATTCATTGTCCTCTGCTCAGCCACAAGCTACACAAAATGTTGTCTGCTCTGTCACCTTTGTGTCCCTCTCAGCAGCTCAGAGCCTGACACAGGAAGCCCTCAGGCAGGTTTTAGAATCATGGAGATTGAGAGAGTGAAAGTTTGTGGCTACTTATTACATAAGCATTTCTCTTTACATCTTTCTGCATATATTTCTTTTCCTTGTTTTTTCTTTTGTCTTTTTCCTCTCCCTCCCTCCCTTTTGTCTCTCTCTCCCCCCTCTTCCTCCTTCCCCACCCCCTTTGTGGTACTTGGGGGTTGTAGCTAGAGTCTTGCATATACTTTGCAAGTGCTCTATCACTGGGCTGCTCGCCAGCCCCTTTTCCATTTTTTATTTGGAGTCAAGGTCTTGCTAAGTTGCACAGGCTGCCTCTGGCCTTGAACTCTTGATCCTCCTCCTTCCTGAGTTGCTGGGATTACAGGCATGGGCCACCATGCCCAGCTTTCATATATTTCTTAGAGGTAGCTTTTTTTCTGTACAAAAGGCAAGCTACTATTAGCAGAAATCAACATATTTCATTAAATAGTAGATGGGATTGTTTGAAAATGTTCACATATGTGGCAGATGGGAATCATTTAGTAATAGGGTGAAAGAACTGGTGTTTGACTATGGCAGAAATGTCATGTGAAAGCGCAGAAATAAGTGGTATTAGAATGGCTATTAGACAAAAGACCCTAAAAATCTGGCTCCCTTGGGATCCCAGGGGCAGCCGGAGTTGCCTGCCCACACTGCTGGGTTCCAGCCAGCCTCAGCCTTCGCTGTCTGCATGGCTAACATTATAAAGAATCTTCATGAAGTGTTTCATAGTTGGCATGTGAGGACCATTTCTGACTTCCCATGAAATGCATTGTCTCTTTTGTAGCCTGTTCCAGAGATTAAAGTTGTGTCCAATCTGCCAGCCATCACCATGGAGGAAGTGGCCCCAGTGAGTGTCAGCGATGCAGCCCTCCTGGCCCCCGAGGAGATCAAGGTAAGAAGCCTGCACTGTCTGCTCATCATCGGCCGATCTCCACTTACTTGATATTCTTTTCCTTGAGTTTATACTTTTGAGGCACAGCCAGCCCTCCTTCTCTGTGAGTTCTACAGCCATGGATCCAGCCAACTGTGGATCAAAAATGTTCAGGATAAATATCACAGGCTTTGTTTTCATTATTTCCTAAAGAATCCAGTGTAACCACTACTTGCATAGCATTTACATTGTATGAGGCATCACAAGCAACGTAGAGGTGATTTAAAGCACATGGGAGGATGTTGCAGGTGATGTGCAAACACTCCATTTTATTAAGAGACGTGAGCATGCAGAGAGCTGGGTGTCTGCAGGCATCCTGGAACCAATCCCCAATGGACACTGGCAGATGAGTATACAATCAAACTAATAATTACTAGTTATATAATATTTAAAAACTAGTCTCCTATATTCAGGCATTATTATGAGATATAGTTATGAGAGTAGAAAAGCACTTTTTAAATACCCAGTTTTGAAATCTCATGGACATCCAGTGTGAGCACCAGCAGCGATGTTAAGTGTCAGTTATTTCTGCTGTTCATGTACTAGCAATCCCTTAAGATCAGCATCTCCCCCTTTCTTTTGTGCATGTAATGCTTCTCAGCTATGAACTGTGCTGTGGAATAGAGCATTTCGATGTTGGAAGGAGTTGGATACACCAGAAGCAGGCAGTCTCTGCCCCTTGAGCATCAAAACCTGAGACTTGATGCAGAAATGATGACTTCTGCCAGGCCTGCGTCCTCATGCCTGGCTCTGCAGCAGGCCCTCTTTCTCTCTGTCATTTGCTTTGCTGCACGTACAAACACCCCATCTGTTGGAGCCTCTGCCATGTCAGTGCAGGTGACAGACTGGCAGGATGGACAGGCACGGGGGAGAAGAGGGGAAGTCGCCTCTCACTGGAGAGTGGTCTCCCTTCAGCCTCTCTGCTCCTTGGTGTCTGGGGCCCCAGCCTCAGCCTCAGGGCTATTGTTGGCTTAGAGCCGGGGTTGCCTCAGGCCTGGCCCTGACTGCCAGGACGGGGCTTAAGAACCTCGCTCTTTGCACTGCCCTTGGGAATTTGTTCAGGGACTGACCTGTCACTCTTGAGTCCGTTCTGTCAAGGAACACACTCCAGGCTTCCGAGTTACCAAAGCACTTTGGAACGCAGGTCGGACCTGCTCTGTGTCCTCAGCTGCTGGACCCTAGACAGCCAGGCATTGGCGACCTCCCAGGCAATGTCATGTTTTCCAGTTTCCCCCATTGATGGACAGTTGGGTCCACTGGTGTGTTGGTTATTTTTTACTAGGAGAAAAACAAAGCTGGAGATATAAAAACAACAGCTGAGAAAACAGCGACAGACAAGAAACGAGAGCGGAGGAAAAAGAAACACCAGAAGCGTTTGAAACTAAAGGAGAAGGAGAAGCGGAGAAAACTGCTTGACAAGAGCAACGCAGAGCGAGCAGGAAAATACACCAAAGCAGCGGCTTCAGAGAAGCTGAAACAGCTGACCAAAGCTGGCAAAGTGTCCTTACTGAAGGTAAGGACAGGGGGCCTCTGGGGGGAGGTAGATGGCAAGCACTGGGCTGTCCCCTGACCGGAGTGTCGGAGCGAGCGGCACAGCCCACCTGTGGTCCCGAGGCTGCCACTGACCGCTCAGCGGTGGCCTGCACCACGCTGAAGGCTTTCCTATGGGTGCCTCCCGGTCACAGGGAGCTGAGCAGCGCTTTTTCTTCCACTTCCTTTTTTCTTAAGCTACAAGAACGTGACAGCAGTAAGAGAATATACAGGAAATCTCTTGTGCTCATTGATTGAGTTTTTTGTCATCCAAGCAGTTCCATATTGATGTTTTCGTGCATTGTTCTATCCTAACGTATTGTTAGGTTTTGAGGTTTTCTCACACGGAAGCACATTTTGTAACACAAGCATGCATCTTTAATTGCAGGACGAACGAAAAGACAAGGCCTTAAAGTCCTCTCAAGCATTCTTCTCAAAGTTACAAGACCAAGTGAAAATGCAAATCAATGATGTAAAAACAACAGAAAAGAAAAAGAAGAAACAACAGGATCTTTCTGTTCATAAATTAAAGCTGTAATATATTTTTTAATATAATATACAAATGTGTAATTTTATATTCTGTGATTGTTCTATTTTATAATAAAACTCCTGAGACCCCTATTTGCATGATGGCAGATACTTGAGACTTCCACAGTGTGCGGTGACAGACTCTAAACTGTGTCTGGGAAGCTGTCTGGGTTTTTTTGGGTGTGAGGCAGGACCAAGCTCCCCCATCCCTTCCTGTGCCAGCGCTGCCTAAATTAATCCACTGGGCTGCCACCACGGTCCCGGCCTATGTGAAGTCGAGGCCACCTTGCACGTGCTGGCTGCTAGGAGCCGGCCAGTAGGCTGAGAAGGCCCAGAGCCTGCCATCTCTGCACAGCCAGCTGCCACAACCAGCTGCCTGCAGCACAGGTCCTTCCTAGGGGTTTGATTTCTTCTCCCGCTATCACACCATCATTCCACAAAACTAGCATTTTGTCTATCACCCTACCTCCCTGGCATCTGATCCCGTCAGATCTTGGAAGCTAAGCAGGGTTGGGTCTGGTTAGTCCTTGGATGGGAGACTGCCTGGGAACATCAGGTGCTGTAGGCTTGGGAGAAGGACCTGGCTACCCATTCCTAAAAATAATCAGCCATTGAAAACCCTATGAGTAGCAGAGAAGCACTGACATAGCGCCAGGAATGGCACAGTGTTGGACAGTCTTTCGTTCTGTTGTACTTAGGGTTGCTAGGAGTTGGACCCAACTCCTAAGAGCAAAGCATCACAGCGTTTTCATGCAGTGGCTTCCATCTTGCCCCTTTGGGAAATGATCTCATCACCTGAGTAAAGGGTTAGTGTAGACTACAGAGTACTGTCCACAGATGCAGAGATGACAGATGTGATCTAGGAGTGAGTCCACACACAGCAGGCCTCAATACAGCAGGGCAGGCCATTAAGCAGAGTCGCCTGTGACCCCTAGGCACTCCTTGTTCCAACGTCCCCATTCAGAGAAAATGCCTTTGAGTGATAGGACGTCATGTTATGACCTAATGGAAAAATCCAAAGCGGTAGAGAATGAGAACAAGACCCAGTCAAAGCAACAGCGAGAGCCCTACCGGCTCTTCCTCTGTGGAGGCCAATCACAGTGGTAAAGAAGGTGAGGGTCCTAAGGAGATTTCTTTGTTAAAGTGGAAGCCACTACAGTAGGACAGAACTAGGCTGCATGGGTCAGACTAAGCACTGATGGTCTTAGTCCGCTTTTGCTTTGTTGTTAGGTGCCATGGAGTTGGGTGCAACTCATAGCCACCCTGTGTTCCACAGAACGATACATTCCAGACACTGCCATGCCCAGCACTATGTCAGTGCTTCTCTGTTATCTATTCATAGGATTTTCAATGGCTGATTGTTTTGAGAGTAGGCTGCTAAGTTCTTCTTCCATTTTTTGAGGTGCTGGGGGGCAAACCCAGAGCCACAGAGAGTGCAGAGCAAGCACTGTACCAACTGAGCTAAACCTCAGCCCACTTTTTCTACTACAACAAAATAACTGCATTTGGGTCATTTACAGACAATAGAACTTCTTACAGTTCTGGAGGCTGGGAAGTCCAAGACTAAGGCACCGTAAGCCGGGCTGGGATTTAGCTTAGTTGGTAGAGCGCCACTGTGCAGTCTCTGACGTTCAGAGTTCAATTCCCAGCACTGCAAAAATGGGAGAAGGATGTGGCAATCCACTCCCGAGGCAATCCTAAAACAGCCATTGAAAACCCTGTGAGGGTTGCTATGAGTCAGATACGACTCCATGGCACCTAACAACAAGAAGTCTGGTGATGATGGAGGATGTTTCTACTTCAAAATGACTCGCTCTAGCTGCATCCTCACGTGGCTGAAGGGCAGACCAGAAAAATTATCCCTCAAGCTCTTTTATAAGGCGGCTTCTTCCATCCACTGGAGCTGGGGTTTAGCTCAGTGGGTAGAGTGGGGCTTTGAGGTCTCTGAGGCCCTGGATTTGATCCTCAGCACTGCAAAAACAGGAAAAGGATGTGGCAATCCACTTCCCGAACCCTATGAGGGTCGCTATGAGTCGGACCAGATTCAATGGCACCTAACAACAACATCTAGTAACGGAGGCAGGCTGAGCCCTGGAGGGAGACCTTTACAAGTCCCTCCTTTCACACTTCCAGGAGGATGACTTCCCAGGGCGCCCCTTGCAGGCCCCTGCAGCTGGGTAGATGAAATGTATGGGAACGGAACTGTAACTACACTGCTGCAAGAATCTTACATACTATACAAAGTGGTACAGCATAAGTTAGCTATGCATATTGTAATTCCTAAAACTAAAAGTGCAAAATTGTTGTTGGTGTTAGGGGCCCTCAAGTTGGCAGAGTGCAGAGCAGGCACTCCCTGAACTGAGCTAAACCCCAGCCCACCAGCTATTAGATGTTGTTGGTAGGTGCCCTGGAGTTGAGTCGGATTCCTAGCGACCCTATGTAAATACAGATGAAACACTATTGTCAGTGTTTCTCTGCTGTTCATAGGATTTTCAATGGCTGGTTTTTGGGAGTGTGTTGCAGGGTCCTTCTCCCAATCCTACAGCACCTGGTGTTCCCAGGCGGTCTCCCATCCAAGGACTAACCAGAGCCGACCCTGCTTAGCTTCCGAGATCGGATGTCACAGTGGTAACACTGCCAGCTACTAGATGAGCAGCCTGGAGTTTGGGAAGGAAAAGAGATCGATCGCTCCAGCCGCCACTTACCGAGCCTGTGGAATCGAGGCGTGGGGATCGGCTGGGAATGCCTGCAGCGCCAGCGCGCGGAGCCAGGTGGGAGGTCGGGGCGGCCTCGCCGGAGCCAGAAGGGAGGAGGAGGGCGGGAGCCCCGAGCTGGAGCGCGTGGTGGTCGCAGGGGCGCGGACGCAGCCCCGCAGCTCACGCTGTGTCGACGGGACCCCGAGACTCCGTCGCGGAAGCCGTGGCGTTGGCAGCAACACCCGTGCGTGTTGGCCGATGCCCGCGCGTGCGCGTTATTCCGCGCGGGACCAAGGCAGACGCTCAGCTTGGAGCTGCGCGCGCTGCAGGGTCTGGTGCCCCAGGCGGGGCTGTCTTCCCATCGCCGTGTCTGTCCATCGCGGAGACCTTGCCTTTCCACGTTTTCTGGTTGTGCATTCCCCCCTTCATGATTAAAAATGCTTTTAACCTGCCTGTGTTTTATTTTGTAGGAAGAAGAAATTGTGTAAACGAATAACATGAGGTCACATGGCACCCCACTTTCTGTTAATTCAAATCAAAGTAAAAGGAAAGCATTCCTGTCTTTCCCCTGTGATCGCCTGTGTTTTATTTTTTGGATTTCCCACTTTTTCCAATCGAGATGTCAGAAGGGAAATCTCCAGATAAAAAGAGACCCCGTAGAAGCCTGTCGAGCGTCAAAACGGCAAAAGAACCATCTAATTCTATTATTTCGTATTTTAACAATGCACCGCCTGCTAAACTTGCCTGTCCAATTTGTAGTAAAATGGTGCCAAGGTACGACTTAAACCAGCACCTTGATGAAATGTGCGCCAACAACGGCGACGTGGTTCAAGCTGATCCTGCGCAGGTTGGCTTAATGAATGCAAATGTTTCCACATCAGTTTTAACCAATATTGCCTTCAAAGATGTGACACCGAAAATGCCACCACCAAAGACAAGTTTAACCCCTGGACAAAGTGGTTCAGCAAAAATGGGGGTAAAACAGCAGACCAGTCCCTACTTTAAAAGTAAGGATTCCCTGGTGTGCAAAAACCAAGATAGACCGAGAAATGATTGTGTGAAAATCATTTCCTTGGGAAGCCTGTCATCTAAATTGTCCAGAAAATACCTAAAGGCTCAGAAGCCACTAGATAAGAATGAAGACTCTGCTGTTGCATGTCTACAGAATTCCACATCCTCGGCTGTTGGGAGCCTGGGTGATAACTGTTCAGAGTTTGAGGATAAGGATCAAATTTTGGAGAACAGTTCTCAAAAGGAAAACATGTTTACCTGTGATTCTCTAAAGGAAGAAAATGTCCTGGTAAAAAGCAATAAAATAACGCTTGATGGAAGGCAAAAGGCAACCCAGGAATGTGGGAAGTCAGCGCTCACCCCTGGGTTCTCAGATGATGCTCCCTTGTTATTTTCACCAGATTTAACTCTTAGGAATGATTCAAAGTCTACTGTAGAAGACAATCTTGAAAGGCAAGAGAGCATCAAAGGAGTAGATGGTGAAGTTGTTGAAAAGCCTGAGGCGTGCAATTGTGAGGAAGTAAAAGTCACTGTTGGTTCAGAGGTTAAACCACAGTTGTCAAACTCAGAGGTGAAATCTCAGACTTTGGAAAATGGTGCCTCTGAATGGAGTAGCATCCAAGATGCCAGTGGCTTAAATCATGAAAGTCCTTGCAGCATTCCTTTGGAGTCTGGGTCCAGCTGCGATGTTCCCGGTAAAACAACTCAAACACCACCAGGTCATCCTTACTACCTTCGCAGTTTCCTTGTGGTGCTGGAAGCCGTGCTCGAGAATGAAGATGATAGGATGCTCTTTGATGAACAGGAGAAGGGAATTATAACTAAATTTTATCAGTTATCAGGTATCTTCAGCCTATTTGCTTTTGAACTTCTGTTTACTTTTTGCTATCCTGACTTTAAGTGCGATGTGATGGCCACAAGGAGTCACTGTGGTTTGGTAAATACTTCAGGACTCAGAACCACCAACAAGGTTTCTATGGAGAAGGATATGCATGTAGAGATCATTTTTGTGTGTGTATTATGCAAACAATACTTTGATTACTGTGGAAGCAGCTGATTTTCCTTTATACCTTTATATATTTCCTTTATATATTTGATAGTTGTAAAGCAACATTGCGTGCCGCTGTACCACTGTGGCGTCTGTTCCTGTCAGAACTTGGAACTAAGCAGGGTCAGGCTTAGTTAGTCCTTGGATGGGAGATTGCCCGGGAACACCAGGTGCTGTAGGCTTGGGAGAAGGACCCGGCGACCCACTCCCAAAAAACAATCAGCCATTGGTGTTCCCAGGCAGTCTCCCACCCAAGTACTAAACAGGCCTGACCCGCTTAGCTTCTGAGATCTGAGGGGATCGGATGCCAAGGTGGTATGGCTGCAGGCTATGTGAAAATAAGTACTGCTAATTGATTTTGCTTCTTTAAAGAAAAAAGAAAAGTAAATGTTGAAAAAATTATAAAAAATTATACAATTACACCATTTTTGAGTCAGCAGAACTTTAAAGAAACTTCAGGTAATAAGGAAACAGACCAAACAGGTTATTTAAGGTGTTAATTAAGTAGATTGGCATAGAGCTCTGGGTAGAGACCAAATACTAAAGCTGGGCATTTGGGGGGAAAATCCTTTTCATATTATTGTCAACTACAACTAGAGTAATACATACTAAACTAAAAGCAGAGATCATAATAACTAGAATTCTAGAAAGGGCTTCTTTGACAGAGTGAAAATATTGGCTAGAAAATGAGGGAACTGGGTTTTAGAAGTTTTAAAATGACCAATATGATTATCAAATTGGAATTTTTAAATGGTTTATTACCATAAAATGTTAAAAATAAGGTAAAATATGTACTCTTCTAACAGTGTGCTTACTCACCTCATGTTTAAAAAGTAAATGGTATGTTTAATGTTGTTTTTGAGAAGAAAGTAATATTTTCCACCATGTTGCTTCGCTGTATTGCAGCCAGCGCTCAGAAATTGTATGTAAGGCTCTTTCAACGTAAATTCACCTGGATTAAGAGGAGTAAATTGGAATATGAAGAGATTGCTCCAGATTTAACACCAGTGATTGAAGAATTGCACCACACAGGCTTTCTACAGACAGGTACGGTAGTAGAAGGAACTGTGAAATGAAATGTGGCCTGAAGAATTCAGTTTCTGCAGGATGATGGCAATGTTAAGACAGTGGCTTCTTCTGGTTTGTGCCTTGTTGGTGGTTGTTAGGTGCCGTTGAGTCAGGTCCAACTCATAGCGACCCTCATAGTGTTTTCAATGGCTGATTGTTTTGGGATTGCTTTGGGGGTGGATTGCCACATCCTTCTCCCGGTTTTTGCAGTGCTAGGGATGAAACCTGGGTCCTCAGAGAGTGTGGAGCAGGGCTCTACCCACTGAGCTAAACTCCCGCTCAGTTTGTGCCTGGTAAATAGTAATTGCTATTGTTTTTCATTGAGTTTTAAGTCTTAGGGCAATGGGTTATTTATGTGATAATCAGGCCATTGGTAGGTTGAGTTAAGATCATCAGGATAGTGAAAGATAGTTTTCTGTTGCTTCCATGACTGTTGTGGGTTTAGGACCCTAAAGTCACCGATGGATAGATTGTGTCACGGAAGAAATATATTCATCTTCAGGTTTTTTTTTCTTCCACAAGAACTTGACTCATCTGACTCAGGTTCCTTGTCTCATCATCTGTCGCTCCACGGCAGAACAAAGCTGGCTTGTTTGAAATCCATATTGCCTCTCTACACTTTATCGACCACCTCATGACCACACTTGCAGCTCTTACATGTTGGATGCTTGTGGAATGGCTCAGCGAGTTTAAACCTGGGTGAACCCTAAAGGAGAATCTGTCTTCTTTGCCAGTGTTACCCAGCTGGTTTGCTTGTCAGTTGTAGTTGTTCTTAGGTGCCGTTGAGTTAAGTCCGACTCATAGCAACCCAATAAACAGTAGAATGAAACATTCCCCAACACTGTGCCATATCCGGCACTAGGTCAGTGCTTCTCCGTTATTCATAGGGTTTTCAATGGCTGATTGTTTTTTGGGAGTGGGTTGCTGGGTCCTTCTCCTAAGCCTACAGCACCTGGTGTTCCCAGGCAGTCTCCCATCCAAGTACTAACCAGGCCCGTCCCTGCTTAGCTTCTGAGATCTGTTGGGATCGGAAGCCAG